>JAPYYX010000384.1:0-90304 GCA_030522605.1 Cremastinae sp. B BG-2022a | reverse complement strand
TATCTTTGCAGGGGGGGGTGACCGACGCGATTTCTCTTCGGCATCGTATTCAGGAGATCAAAAACTATAAATCCCCCCACCCCCCTCCAAGGGGGGGGGTATCATCCGAACATTTACCCAAAACGATTTCGAGAACTGTGAATGGCAAAATCTATTCAATTTTAAAACAAAAATTTTGTCTAATAGACATACAATTTAGTCAATTTTTCGAAAAATACGGACGTTTGAAAAAAAGTATGAAATTGTTTTCAAAATTTAAGGTATTCCTCTCACTGCAGCAATACCATTAGATTTCGTTGAAAATTTGCAAAAACATTCTTTGATGCCATATGCACATGTGTGTAAAATTTCAGGGGTTGTTACCGACTCAAAAATCAAAATATTTAATCTTGAAAATTGTTCTTTTTCGCAATTTTTCGAAAGAGCCCGTGTTAAATATCGCGATTTTCAACGATTTTTTCGGTTGATAAGGCCTGTTGAAATTTTGCACACGTTTTTATATGGAATCCAAGAAGCTTCGATTAGTTTTGAAATGAAAAAAAACTTCACCATTTTGTTTATTATATAACAAACGTACTTTAAGCAGGATCAACTTGAATTTTGAGTATGTTGTTCTTTAGTCGATTTGCAGCAACTCTTCTTTGAACGCTCAGTTCACTCGAAATGTACGCAAAACGAGGTACAACATTTCGATCCCCCCACCAGCAATAAAACTACCTTAAGTCAAAAGGAATATACTCTAATTTTCTAAAGGTTAATTATTCGATTTTGAGAGAGAAATCCGAAACCTACAATATTTTTTAACTTTGTTGGTTCTGATTGCCCTTAAGAGATAAAGTTGTTAGATAAAATTCATGAGAATAAATAATCAATTTCGTTATATATTTTCGTTCATCTTTCAACAGATCATTTTATTATTCGACGAACGGAATGTATGCGTAACGTAGTTTTCTCTCGTCTTTTTCTCTTTGACTGGGGTCACAGCGTGTCAAAGGTGAAAGGAAAAACAATGATTGTTATAACGAACTGCGGTACTCGAGCGCGAAACGAAGAAAAATAAAGGAGAGAAGGGGATGCACCGGTGCGAAATAAGCGAGAGTTTTTCAATTTTATTAACCGTCTCTGCCATTCTCGATCAAAGGGGCGCATAAATTTAGCATGGAGGCCAAACGAAATTTTCATTCGCTTTACGCTCAGACGTGAGAAACACTCTTGCGTTGATCCTTCAGGAGACATTTTTCAATTCCCTATTTTTATTTTCAGTTTGAAATTTCACTGTTTTTTTGTACCATTTAATACAACATTCTTTGAGTTCGAATTTTTCTTAAATTATAGGATTACAATCTTTGTCAACAATTTTTTCATCGCCACGAATTTATAGTAACGAATGAAAAATAGCTTTATTTTATTTGATATTCATTTTTTATTCAAATTATGGAGTTCATGAAGATTTTTAAACTTATTATTATTATTGTTTTATCGATGTAATTCGTTATTAGTCAATAAATTAAATGTTGATATAGTGTCTTGATTTTCGTAAATTTGGTTTGCATTAAAGTTTGCATAATAGATCCAGTTTCCTCGAAAAGAAACAACAAATTACGCGGATAAGAATAATGGAGCGACGAAGGAAAAGGATGAATTTCGAGGGAGAATCTTGTTTCATCGGTTTATAATTTACCTCGGAGAATCTTTGACGCTTTTCGTAGTATGTAAAAATAAACATTTCTCGCTTTCGCTTCATCTTCGCGGGTGATGAATCAGAATCGTGGACACTCGTGCGGCTCAAGACTCCCGTCTGTTCGATACCCATATAGTCTTCGTCAGTTTTGGCACGATTTGAGAGACCGCCTTGCAAGGTGATTTTATTATTGACTCGGGTCATGGATGCTAAATATTTTTCCCCGACGTCCCTTTCTTCTGTATTTATATTTTTCAAGATTTTCACAGAAAAATCGTGTAATGCATTTACGGGTGTTTTTATGTTTAAAATTTTTTTCAAAATCTGTAAAAACAGTTAAATTAATGTTTTCATTTTTTATTAAATGGGGGAGACAGAGGGTAGTACGGAGTCACTGAAATCTTTAACAGAAAATTACATCACCAAAATTTTAAATAGTATATTGATTATTAATAATGGCAGTAATTATTATTATTATTGTTGTTTCAGTATTACAATTGTTCGTAGTATGAAAATATTTGTTTTTAAAATTATTTACAATAATGGCAGATGGGGGGGGGGGGGGCAAAATGGGTACCCCAAAAAATGTGGTGAAAATTTTCAATATTTCAAAATTTGATAAAGTTTGATATCAAATAGCGTTTTCTTTGCTAAGAGCGTAATATTTGGTCATTTCAAAACACATTTACACAAAAAAATTAAAAATCAATCACCATAGCGGATAGAAAAAGATCACTTTCACTTCGGGAATGAGATACATTTAAACCAAAATTAAAATAAATCATCAATCAGATACTTGAAACAAAACGTCAGAGCTAGGAATAAGTCAAAAAATTGTAAAAAAAAAATTTTTTCCTTGCTTTCTGGAAGGGTACCCCATTTTGTTCGCTAACAAAATTTGTTTTTTCTTATGGCAAAATTGTATTACTTTCCTTTAATTAGGGTTAAAAACAAAAGATTCTGCATATTGAAACCCTTAGAACCGAAAAATTTTCTTAAGTACCCCATTTTGCCCCCCCCCCCCCATATCTTAACTGTTTTATTTTTCACTTCAACTCAGGAATTACAACACCAAAAACCTCATAAATTTTTTTCCTCTATACGGAAACCTCGTAAAAGTCTCCGCAGACTAGGAAAAGAATGCCAATGACGTGTGTATTATCGAACCAATCTTCTTATCTTGGTATATAAATCGATCTAGTCGCTTCCGGTTTTCGTAAGCGGAAGTAGCACTTTTAATATAATTCTTCACTCCTATCCACGCATTGTACGGCGTTAGGTGAAAATTACACTCCGCTTGAAGCTCGAGTCATTGATTTTTCATACAAAGGAATTGTTGGAGCGGACGTAAGGGGTAGAGAGGAAAGAGGATGCAAGGGGAAGAAGGAGGGAATCATCTGGTGTTGAACAATGTGATGCTCGTAGACGATGCTTTGCACTCGCAGTTGCATTGCCAAGAGACTACCCCTCGATGTTGGTGAGGAAACAAGCAAGCTCCTCCCAACGACTCTTCTTACCCTCCCCTTTTCCTTCTCATTCTCTCTCTCTCTCACTCTCTCTCCTACTCTTTCTCTCTTGCATCATCGATCTCTTCCTCATTTTTTTCTCCTTGCCGTTAGCAACCCCATTTGCATCCCATTCTCTTGAGCAAAGTGCATCTTCTCTTTCTCTTTCTTTCTCCTCCCTCTCTTGTTCGCTTGAATCCCTTCTCGTGCGCAAATAACTAACACGAAAGTTCGTCTCCAAAGCGTGTATTCCGCGACACGTTCCGCGACACCTCTGTCCACACGAGAGACACGTTTCTGTGTGCATTCCCATTTTTCGTTAGATGCATCCTCCGCCCCCCCACCCCCCTTCTCTCTCCTCATTGTCCCTTCCAACGGCCTCAGACATTCGAGTTTTTAGTCCACGTTACACGTTACGAGCTATCGCGTACAGGACTTTCCACGTCACAGTCTCGACGCTCCAACTTTGTCGCCTCTCTTTCCAGCTTTATTGATTCGAGCTTAAAATACACCGCGCTTGCTTCTTTGTGAGCAACTTTTAACAGCTATTTCTTTCGTTTAATAAACGTTTTTTTTTCGTTATACCTTTGGAAGCGATTTTAATTTATGGTTCATGTTGGCTTGAAATGATTCGCAAACGATTCTTTGTAACTTGACGTTTGAAAGATTATTCGCAATGGAATTTTTCTTATTAATCTTGCAGCCGGTTTTTTATAATTATTTTTGTAGTTATTATTTAGTTTGGAGAAATGTCAAGGAGGTCGATCAGGTATCAAATCGGTTAGTAGCCAAATTACAGTCCGTGTAGAAAATTTAGGAAAACGTTTTTTTATAGTCGTAAAATTTCCACGGTGTAAAAAATCCAGTGACGATTACAGTAAATGAGTTATGATATAGAGAATATGAGGTTAGTCAATTGACGTCGTCATCAGCTGTTTTTATTCATGATATCGACAGCTGTGAGAGATTTTTATGTTTTTTTTTGGTGCTAATCGCAGTTTTTTCAACCACAAGTGATGATTGATTTCAAAGATATTATATGAAAATTTTCATACTTGTCTAATTGTAAAATACACTTAACCGTCATCCATAGAACACATTATAAAGTTGCTGCATAATTTTCACGTATTTCAACATCAATTTGGCAAAAAATCGGTAATCATTACACACTTTTTTCGAAATATCCGACTTAATCTAAATTCAAACCTATTTTTAGTTCAGATTTTTATCTAATAACAACGACGTTCATCCGACCACTTTAATCTCAGTTGTAAACAATGTCTTGATTACTTTTTTTTAAAACATTTTTTGTTACCGTTATTTCTTCATACATATGCATTTTTAAGATCAAGAAAATCAATGACTATTAGATTTTTGAGAATAAATGGAATATTTAGAAGATACGAAATGTTATCAAAAGTTACCTTGAAGCTCTTTGTCTCGTAATTATTCTTGCAAACTGACAGTCTTGACATATCAAAAAAATGAAAATAATGTAACAAAATATATACATTCACATGATTATCATTGAATATTCATTGCATATCATTTGGTAGAGACCAACCTGGCAAAAAAAATGTTGATACCCCATTAGTCATCAGTGATTATTTTTATATTTTTTCCTCGCTTGGAACTGTATTATAATCTTCAAGTTTTCTTTGAAAAAAAAAGTGGCGCAAGATTTTTTCTAGAACGGAATATTTATGATTTGCGCAGGATTAATATCAGGATGAAGTGACCCGTGTTCAATCTGCACAAGGTGCTTCACACCTACGAGCATTTTTCTTGCTTCATATCGACCCAAGAGCCGCTTTTACGCAGAAACGAGCTAGTTGATACGCTCTACGTGTCAAAATGTCCATGTTTTGGCTCATTCGTATTATACCGCACGCAACAACAGAACAAAAACTAACTATAAGCTTTATTAGCATATTACATGAGATTTCTTTATGGACATTGAAAATATGTGTCTAAGATGGATGAATTAAAACTAAAACATGTCTCATTCTTTGCTCAATTAATGTATTAACTACTCCAAATAATAGAGAATGTATAAAGTTAACAGTTATTTATCAGTTACCTTTTAAGTGGATTCTTGCATGTCCCATATAAAAATCATTATCAAAGATTTCTAAATGAAATTTGATTTATAGCGAGACAAATATAAAACGCAACTTTTGCTAAAATATGTACAAAATTGACCGTCTAGAAGTAAAACCTCATAAGAGTTCATGTTAAAAGGTGTCATTTTGTACAATCAATATCTCAATTTCTATACGGTGAAGCTTCTTGAAAATTTTCATACTATCTAATATAATGTCAAAGAACGTCAACGCCAAATTTCAACGAATTATCCTTAAGGCGGCCTATCGGTGACATCACTAGTCAAAGTTGTAACGTAACAAAATTTTATGCAAAATATCATAATTCTCTACGTATTCTCTTATCACCTTCATACATTTCACACACGTTAGGCATAAAA
Source organism: Cremastinae sp. B BG-2022a (assembly GCA_030522605.1). Taxonomy (NCBI): domain Eukaryota; kingdom Metazoa; phylum Arthropoda; class Insecta; order Hymenoptera; family Ichneumonidae; species Cremastinae sp. B BG-2022a. Next base: position 84,636 of record JAPYYX010000384.1, on the reverse strand, counting down.
AATACATTTTTTTTTACTTTAATTTGACCGAAATCTCTGAAGAGGTCAGAGTGCATGTCCGAGTATGCACAGCTAAATGTATGGCTGCGCGTTACTCGAGCAGACGACAGCCATAAGGTTTTTCCAAAATAAGCGTACACTATCAACTTTTACTTCAATTTATGAAAATAAATCCCCGGCAAGGTCCTGTTTTTCAGGTACCATTGAAAAGCTCAAGATTTCATCTTACAGTTGTGCAATTTCCAACATTGCCTGTTTTTCTCAAAATGTTTTCTACTTCCGATAAAATTTCGACGGACTCCCATAAGAGTAATGTAAAAAAAGCAATTTCCGAATAGCTCATTTTCAATCATTTGCACGGCAACCTTCCTTGAACTTGTGAGGGATTATTCGTTATATCTTAAAGAACAATGCCTGAAAGTTTTATTGAGATCTCCGGTTTTTTACGGATGAAATTTTCCTTTACATGTTCAGTTGCTGATTTGAGTCACAAAGTCTGCAGAACATGCTTAAGAAATCAAACATTCGAAAATACATATCTACAATTTATTATTACTAATTCCACCAGTACGGTGCAATGCATCATTAATCTAATTAATTTGTTACTCATTTTTATCAAGATGCGAAAAATACGATTTTTTTTGTGTAATTGCAACGGTGCAGAGTTGAACGAGATCGTCGAGTCGTGTACACTAGACATTTCTTCGACCCACGTGTCCCCCAACCCCCTCTCCCCCCTGCTCTATCAATGTTCAACGAGTGAAGAATTTTCCATCCAAGTGTGAGAACACAAGTGCATACGATACTTTAGCATGTGCGCGCATTCTCCCTTCACGGCAGTTGCTCCCCTTCCGTTTAATTTTTATCCTACCCCTTCTTCTCTTTTCTCCATTTTTTTCGTCTCCAACGAACTCTAAGCACATTGTCAAGCCGCAGCAAAGCTTTTTTCGTCGCTCTCGCTTTCTTTCTCTTTTTCTCCCTCTCTCTCTCTCTCTCTCTCTCTCTGTCTATCTTTCTTTCTGTTTCTTTTTCTTCTCTCCCGTTCTTTTTTGTCCTCCGTCCCTCTCTTCGCAACCCTCTATCAGACTTCACTTTTCAGGATCGTGCTAAAGTGCGACACATGAATTTTATTGCACGTTACTCTGCTTATCTCAACGACGTGTGACGCTTCCGTTTCACAACACTCGCCTACTTGAAATCGCAACTTCATTTATTCTTTACACAATGTTACTTTCTACCTTGTACATAAACAAATTTGATGAAAAATTAATTTTTTTAGTTTTAGTTTTACTTTACAGGCGAGTTCAAGACATTCATGTGTAAAACACAACAAATTCAATCATTTTTTAAAGATCATAAAAGAAAAAAATTTACGGAAAGTCATGCAATATTCAATATTTACGCAAGATTTAACAATAAGTCTTATTACATGCAATATCACTGTTCCCTTAAGGGGGTTCTGCTAAGAAGCGATTTTAAAGATAATTTCTTCAAAATTTACGTAAACCCTCTTGAGCATCGCACGCTAGCTTGCGTTAAATTTGAAGAAGTTCCACCACATAAAAATCGAGATATTAAATATTGAAAATCACGATTTTTCAGAGCTTGGCCACGTTGAAGTTGCTACTCTTAACATTCAATATCTTGATAACTAAATGGTAAAAACATCTCCAATTTTTCGATCATTTTGATGCAATGATAAATTGACATGGTTTTTCAAGAAGGTATATTTTATAAAAATTGTTATCGAGCATAGCGCCATCCGCAAAAATTGTAATGTACGCGTGGAGAGAGTAGTGCCTCTACCAGAGAAAAATATATGTGTAAGCCATGAGCGGTATAGCAAGACCACGCAATAAATCGCAGTGCAAAAACACGCAAATTTTATTGACAAAGAATCATTTCCAAACAACAATAAGAAACCGGGACTTTGCCATCAGTTTGCACGAGGAAAAGTACTTGATACGGCCCTTAGTAACAGAATCTCCTTAACAAATATTTTTCATTTAATTATTTATTTATTAGATCGTATTTCATTGCTCATGTTCGTTATGTATCCGGCAATTTTTTTGTCTCATATCTACAACTTTGAGTCACGCATTTTTTTATATATATACTTGAAACAATTTTTTTATTTATATTCATATTATATTCTGATCTTTTGTCTAGTATGTATAGAATTTTCATTTTACTCATTTGCAATTATGATATATTTCAAAGTAATTTTTATTATTCATCTCATTCTGCTTGTCACGGCGAATTAAAAGTACATGAGAGTGTGCACGCGGGGAGAAGAAGTGCTCGAACGTCAAATCTCATCATATTAAATTTGCCTCTTTTTTTATTCGTATCTTTTTTATCTTTTTTATGTAATGAAAGTCCTGACAACGTCAATGGCTTCCCTGTCGTTCCTACGCAATACTTCTACTTCAATTCTTTCATGCTTATTCTCATTTTCTACCTCCGGTTCGTCTCCGGTTTTAACGTTCCTGAACTTCCGCTCCCCTTTCGCTCTCTAGCTCCGGCTTGCTGGAGCGAGCGATCTCTCTTTGTCTTCCTTCATCTCTCTTTCCCTGCCCTCTTAGACTCACACTCTCTTCATTGCTTTCGGGATATTGGAATCGAAAGCTCAATATATTTTTGAATTGGATCGAGCGATTCGCAAAGTAGGAAAAGTGAATGTTCTCAATTTATTACCTTATTTTTAGACTTTGAATTTCACGTGAGACTACAGGCATATTCTATTTGAATCTATTTGAAATTAACTTACTTTCCATTTGCAGATTCCTATAAAGTAAACAAGTTTTCTATAATATTGAATTTACAATTTTCCGTTCCATGCCATAATTTTTTTGCAAATATTTACGAAACTTGAAGGGAAAAAATATCAAGACAATCTTGAGCACACAACAATATGAATCAACCACTGACAAACTCCGGAGTCAATAGATTCCTTCTAATTGCGAGTGCAATAGAAGATCAGTACGCGGATCAAGGAACATCAATGATGTTTAAGACACGGACATACAACCATATCCATCTTATCTGAACACTGAATGGATACAAGAAATGCCATCCAGTTTGATAAAGTCAAAGTATCAACTACCCCACCCGATTGTTTCGAAAGAAAACGCCGAGAAGTTTTTAAAATTCATAAACATCAAAATAATTTGACCAAAGATAAGCAATACACAACGGATTCGCTCTGGAACCAACCCACTGGTTTTCAAGTTAGCAATTAAAAAGCAAGAATCTGATAAGCTGATCACTCAACTGTGAAAGTTCTAAAATCTAGTTGAATAGAACACCCTAAGCAGAAAGAGCTTCAGATCAGAGCTCTCGCCCTGAGGATGTGGTCTGGAACGATTGCAAAACGTCGGCTACAAACAATCACAGAACGCGACGCCAATTCAAAAGTCAATATTTTTGTCACAATTACTATGGACTGCCAATTCTTGAGCCTAATCAACGAATTCAGAAGACTAAAGAACTCCAGGGGGTAGGAAGATGGGCCTTATAGCCGGTTACCCCAGTTCAATTGGACACACTTTTTAACACGGCGACCGGAGTTCTTTACTCTTCTGAATTCGTTGGCCTAATATGTAACACGGTTTAATTGTTCGGACCACATGTACTTACATTCGTACGTACCGTGTCTGTGTTTAGTATGCAATGAACTATTGATCTGGGTTCTTCGGTCCGAGATTTTATTATATTATGTAGTTATGCTATTGCGATCTGACATACGATGCTATGATATCTCATGACAGAAAACTGAACTGGTGCAACTTTGCAGAATCCATAGAAAACCGTAATAATTATAATTCTTATTGAGGGAGGAGAGGGAGGAAAAAGTAATTAATAGAAAACTTAAAGGACTAGAAAATTTAAAAAATCAAATTTTACAAGAAGTAAATAGGAGAATTCAAACATTAACTTACAATGAATTATACAAAGAGATCATAAAAGAGAAACAAGAACCATGTGCATACTAGGGAGCAGAAAGTATAAAAGGGTTTGATAATGAAATGTGGGCAAAAATAAGATGTGGGAATTTTGGAAGAAAAGGAAAAAAGGAGAAAAGGATTGGAGATGCAGGGTATGTTGGCGCGAAAACGAAACACTAGAACACTTACTAATATGCGGAAAGGCAGAAGAAATGATAGATTCTAAGACCAAAGAAGCTTGGAAAGCAATAAATGATCTAAGAGGAAATAATTTGAGCGAAAAAATTATCACAATGTTACAAAGCGACATAAATAAAGATATATGTGAATACTTCAGAGGATCAAAAGACTTATAAGAGAACATAAGAATCCGATAGAATAAACGAAAAAAGTATTAATAGATTGCAATAATATAATTATTATTGCACCATTATGGTCGCTATTTCGGCGAAACTCCACCCCATGCCACATTCCAATATACAACATTTTTCTTGAATTTTGTTTCCGTTACTCAATGCATAGAATTTGCATATAATTGTTACTTTGGAAGCATTATGTCGATTGTCCTCCAAACAATAGAATTAAAAAAGACTAAATTGGAAAAATTGTATAAAGTAAAAAGGATAATTGAAAAATTCGCTTTCGAGGTCGCGAAAAATCGAACTTGAAGCATTTCCGATGCGGAGTCTGAGCTTTTGCGGCAAAGTATCACACCTGACAATCACTTTCTTCTCTTTTGTCTCTTTTTTTCTCGGTCTATGTATGTATTTGTGAAGCCAAAGTGGAGCAAGAGCCAAAAATCATCAGGGACTTTTGTCGCTCCGGGTTTTTTAGACTCTGACCTGGATAGAGCACAGAGTCTCATCGTCTCGTTTCTCCTCTTTGTTTCTCATCGTCGGCCTATCGTCACTCTAGAAGTTCTGCCGGGAGAAAAGCCCTAGCCCGCGCAGGGCCACCAGACTCGAGTTTTAAACACTATTCGCGCGAGCTTCGTCCCTCCCACCCTGGTCGCTGACCCATTTTACTCGCGCACCTGAAAACATTCTTGGCATTGCCGAGCCAGTCCCGTGATATTTTGGCCACTAAAATCTGAACATATTCAAACAGAATGTTTGTGCGTCAAACGGAATGATCAACCTTCTAAAATTCACGGCAACACTAAATACTTTCTGTAAATCTTCTGTTCGTATCCATCGTGCACAAATTTTCAGCACCATCTACACTAAAAACGAGAATATCACAAGACATACGAGAATGATTGAAATGCACTTCAGTACTTATACTTAATCTTTAATTGCTTAGTAAATCTTCTGGACCAAGTTTCACGTTACACGGTCATTTTGTCGCTACGGAAATTTAATTAGAGCTAACACTTAATATATCAAATGTAGGGTAAAAAGTAAAAATCATGATGAGGTAATTTTTTATGCGGTAGATAGAAATATTTTTCCCGCAGAATTCATCTAAAAAATGACAGTTTTTATAGTATAAATACTTATTTACGATGAAAAAATACAATCCTAACTGATTGTTCAATTTATAATTCTCATAGTACTAGAGTATTTACCGAAAAAACCTAGGTTAACCCATTATTTATTTTCCTTATAATATGAAAGGAAAGACACAAGGTTGTTTGACAAGAAAAATATTATCTTCATTTACTTATTTTTTGTTTATGAAATTGAAGAAAATGATGAGATTATCGCATTACTAAATACAAGTTTCATTATAAGAGAAAATAATTATTTTCGATAGCGAGAATTGTCACGTGATGAGAATAAGGCTCGTGGATGCCAATTGCTTGGACCGGGTGTCGGCGACTGGTTGGAACTCGCGAGTGATAAATCTTGAAAATTCGTCGAGGAGAGTGGGTAGTGGCGGAAAAGACGAAAGTGAATCATCGGAATAGAAGAACAAAAGAACGGTACGACGTCGCAAGAGGAAAAAGTTGCTGATTTTATTATTCACGTCCTTCGAGATTGCCAGAAAAAAACTCGGCAATAATATCGCATCGAATCTCAGGCAATTCGCCACATCGAAAGAGCATTCGCCCTTCATTTTCGTTTTTTATTTGTTTTTTCATATTCTTATTCCTGTTTTAATGCCATACATTGGACTCATCCACGCCCAGACGTGACTTCTCGTCTCTCTGCAGTTTATCCGCAAAGAGTGTACTGGACCCCGGCCAGGGACATTGGCCAATCGGCTTGGGGAACTGGCACATACAGTTTCGCCAACATTTCCAGCATTATAACAAAACTATTCACGTATCTTTCTTCCCCTTCTTCGATTATTCTGAATAGCTCCGATATTGGTTTTCCCTACGATCCTCGGATAAAAAAGGAAATAGAAAGACGAGAAGGCGACATCGAACCTTCGAGTTTCTATACTCTGACGTTTTCTGGCAACAAACGATTTTACCTTATCTCAAATGGAACTTCGTCCTATATCGCATTCCTTGTTTTCTTATTCTTCCGGGTTTTATTTTCTCTTTTTCATGCTTCTTCCACTCGTTCGGAACTCGTATCGAGTCTCCTTTCTTCCTGGAGCTCTTTTCTCCTCTAGTATGCACGAATATCTTTCGATCAACTCTTTTACTCTCCCTCTATTTGTTTTATTTGGAAAGGTTAGTGTGATACAGATTCTTTCGAAAGATTAATTTTTTCCCGATACTCTCGATATTATGTACAGCTGTACATGAGCGATTGAAATTAATTGCTTACTAACCGCATCAATAATTTTTCTACATTTTGAAAATAAGCACACAGATACAATACTTTATGCACTTTTTTATGATCAAATAAATTACAAAGTTTGCCAAAATAAATCTCTGCTAAAATCGTTCGTTGAGCAAAAGCATTGTTGAAGTAACAAACCAAGCTATAATTTTATTTTTTAATATCTTTGTTCCTGAAATATTTTTTCATACCAATGACTAATTTGTAAGGATTGTTGCCAACTTAAAAATTAAGAGATGAATAAAAAGTATTTTGCGTTTACTTGAATGCAAAAAAATATTTTTCATAGATCGTTTTATCATTGTTATGTTAAAACGATCCGTGTTACATTGCCTGATATATTTTTGAATCTCTCTGCAAAAAAACCTCTAGCATCGAATCAACTTTGATCGATATTCACAACGTGAAAGAAGCTACCGATTTTACTTCCCCATTTTTGTGCCAATTGGCAAGACATCTTATCGGAATCGATCGATCTCGGTCATCCTCTTTCGCCCCTCCACTCGCTCCCGGAATTAATTGAGCGGATTGAACACGGAATCCCGTTTTATGCGAAACTCCAAACCCAACTCGTATATACCATCACGAGCAGTCATACAAAAAAATCGAAGTGTTTCACGAATTGGATCGTTTTATCGTTCCTACTCGACGAATATTTTTCTTAAGCTTTGGTCGTAATTTTTCTGCCAATGACAGCACGTCTGCATACACACCGTTTGTACCATTGAGTTTCTTTTTTTTTCTTTTCAATACTTTTTAACACTTTTAACTAAGCTTTTATTGCTTTTTCAATTTTTTACGATTTATGGAATTACAAACAATGTAGTTTGTTCATTTATGTTTTTATAACTACTGAGTTACATTGCGTATTGTCTATAATTCTAAAGAATTTTATTCCATGTTATTTCCATTCTTTCCATGTAAATAATATCATCATTTTATAATTGTTCTTTTGAATTTCATCCGAGTGTTTCGGCATTTTCGTTTATATTTCAACTTACACTCCACTCCTTTCGCTGAAGTAATTATTTATCTAATATCGACCAGTCACATTTATTTATAAACTCCATAACAAATTATTTTAGCCAATGGTATAAATTGCTGACTTTTCGAAAATTGGTCGAATCACAAAGTTACGCCCATTTGAAGTTTGCTCGTTCTCTTTTTGAATATGCGTGTAATGAAATTCTTGATACACATATCCATGGAGTCATATCTCTACGTTTCAAAAAAGTAAAAGCTCGAGGTGAAGGAAAACATAAAATGTAGCCAGAGTCTCGGAGATTCCAGTTGGCTGGAACGAAGCCCGGGCTAGTGGCCAAGTAACCACGGACAAATCTTGCTTTCACCCTTATTCATTTTTTTAAAATTCTCTTTTCCTTGTCCTCGGTTAATAACGAGTGTCAACAATTTTCAAGAATGCGTAAAAAGCCAGAGCCCTTAATCCCTTCGTTTTACATGAGAAATTCTTATCCTCCCTTCTTTTCGTTTAATCTAAAAAAAAAAGTTCATTCTCTTTTCTCCCGTATTTCTTAAAATACGCTCATCTCGGACGGTTTTTGCCATTCTCGTTCTCGGGGTACGTAAATTTTCCGCTGGTACAGTGTCGCTTCGATAATTGGCTTTCTTCCAGCGGAGAACCTCGATCTCGCGCTAACTCTTTCTTTACCCTTTCCCCTAGCTTTTTCTCTTGCAGGGCAACGAGACGTGGCTTCACGGGCGTGTACACGAATTCTTGTTACTCCAGCTATATTTGTTCTCACTCGCTCTCGAATCTCTCTCGGTGACGAGCGTTCTCGCGAGTTCAACCCGAGATTCATGCCCCGAGCTCCCCTTCTTTTACGTACGTACGATATCACCCGACGAAAATAGGATTATTTCACGAACCGACGTCCACTTCGGAGGACAAAAAAAATTGGGGAAAAGGGATTTCCTATGTCTGGACTGGAAATAGATCATACGATTTCCTCAAAAATTCCAGCGTGGAACGAAAAAAATTATCGATCAGTTCTGCAAAAACATTAAACTTGATTATTTTCATTATTCTTTTCAAAATTAAGTTTATAACTTTTGGCATGCTCGCTTAGTAGCTAATCACCAATGGACACGTAGTTCATATGATAGAAAAAATAGAGTCAATAACTATTGAAATCTGCCATGAGGCGGAGTCCGGTCGAAACGGCGACAACAACAAAGTAATAATAATTATAATATTTGACACGTCAAAACTGAGATGTTCATATTTTGGAAAAAGTATGGGTGCAAGTCGTGCGAATTTTGGAGCCATTCACAAATCTCGATGTCAGGCAAAACCCTTTGATGCGGATATGCCCCTATGTATGTCAGTTTTGTAAAAATCTTATATCGAATAAAGATAATTTTATGATAACTCGACAATGGCTGGGTGGATCCAGGTGAATTCACTCCCATTCGATAAAGCAAAGTACTATAAGTACGCACTTACAAGTGTACACCACAGTCTTGACGAAGCTTAGAGATGTCTGTATACATCCTTTTTCTTTCATTACTTGACTTCAAGATACTACCGTGTCTTCAGCTGATTGTCGTTTTATATTGAATCTAAACCGTACCGCTAGTTCAGCTTTCTATCACCAGATGTCATTGCGTCGTACGTCAGATACCAATGGATTACTTTCGTTCATTTTTGTCTGCCAATTGTTTGAGAGCTATCACAACCAAGAAACTAGATTTCGTAAGTTCAGGACTTCCTTCTCAAAATCGAATAATTAAACTTCAAAAAATTAGAATAAGCTCCTTTCTATTCCACGAATTATTGTCTGGATCAAATTTTCATGAGAATTTTCTTGTTCATTTTTTTATTAATGAATAAGTAAATTCTCATGAAATTTAGACCAGACAACAGACCCTGGGATCAAAAAGGATATACGGTAATTTTGTTAAGTGCAATTATGCGATTTTGAGATAAATCCAAAACTTACAAAATCTAGTAACTTTCTTGGTTGTCATTAAATTTTCTTAAAAATTTCGTTAATGTTAAAAGACATGATACAGTCTGGTAGTCGCATGCATGGCTCTTTGATGATTGTATAAACGCACAATGAACAAGTATCGTTCGTCTGTTGAAATGTATTCAACTTCCTTTTTCGAATTTGTAAGCTCTATGGTACGCAGACTTCCATCGAGTAATTTGTGAAAACGTAATAACAATGATTGATCGAAAATGGCGTAGAATGAGAGTGATTTCGAATATAGCATTTCCTATGTACAACACTCGGAAAACAACAAGTTACAAAAAACGTGAAAATAATACTTTATCAACATTTTTCTTATTCTCTACACGTGCAAGCCATTTTTACAATCTTTCTCGTGAAAAGCGTATCGAAAAATCGCTTCGATGCACATTTTATACAGTCTAGAAAATACAGTAATAAAAATATGACGCGATAAAGGTTACCGATTGGAAACTCACTGATAAAGAATCAGCGAAGTTTCCAATGTAAACAAGTCCTCCGACATTTTCTGGTAGAATTTAATTTTTCTTCCAATTGTTCAGCGAGGCATGGAACGATAGTTTGTTGTAAACAAAAATTGAAAGTAACTTTCATTTCATGGAGCAAAATTGATATAGATATGCTTGTACTGCTAGACGTTGAGAAAAGTGGTTCATAGAATTCCGTGAGTTCGCATCTTAATTGGCTCTTTTATACGCGATGACATCTTCCTCCCTTTTTTATTTCCCGTCGTTCTCCCAAGCGCATAAAAGTTCGAAGTAAGAAAATTCTCACTTGCAAAATTTTCCTACAATCGAGTAAAAAAGTTTCGCTCTCGAGAACGCTTAAATCAGAGCGTGGCGATTAAATTGTTACTTCGCTCAAGTCGTAATGTGTAGGTGAAATCTCATTTTTATCTCGCAAGTCGTCTTTCATCGTAAAATCAATCAGTCAACTTTTTTTTCGCGAAAATAGTTCAATAAATTTCGAAATAATAAATTTCTAATCAAGTCTCGAAATATTGTTTCTATTATAGTGATGTAGGAACTTCTTCTCACTCTCATCCTTATCAGTGGTTTGAAAATAATTTCTTCTCTTACTAGGGACTCTGAAAAATTATTGAATTTTTTTCATAAATATTCCATGCTTTTTTCGATTATTATTTTCAACCAAAACCTTTTTTTGTATTGTATTCGTAGCCATAACTACACAGGTGTCTAATTCAACCCTAATTATGCCCGTCAAACTGGAATTTTTCAATTTCATGAGCACACAAAATATTAAAACTTAATTATGTTTGATACTATTTAATCACAATAGAACTTTATTTGTGATACTCAACATATTGGAGTGTGCTCACAATTGCAAAATTCATTCAGTTTTGCATAATTTGGAAACAATTCAAAAAACACTTTTTTCTATTTCCTGTAATACTTTGATTGAACGAAACATTGAAATATCACTTGGATGGGATGCAAATATGGATAGAAACAAGGAAGTGTTGGAAGAACTAGACGAGAGTATAAGGGAGCAGAATAATAGTTAATGTTCAATTAGTCAGAATTTTAGTTGGTCGTTCCATCCTGTTTTTGTCTCGATAGGATCGATCTTTGGGTGCACATCGCGGGGATGATATAGTCGTCGTCGCGGTGTTGCGTCCGCTGGCGCAAAAGAGCTTAGTCGTGTCATCTAAGTTTAGAGATAGAGCCGAATACCTGTGCGACTTAAGAATTGCGAGAGGAAAGCTCGCGCGGACTGACATTATCGGAGCGGGAGAGGTCAGAGCGTGTCACGCGACAGATAGAAAAAAGAATGGGACTCATGAGAGAAGGAGAAAGACGAGGAGAGAAAGAGAAGCAGAAGAAGATTCTGAACGACGAGCCAGAGATTGTCGTCTTGTAACGTATCTCGGGAACTGGACGTTGCTCCCGCTGTGACAAATAGACGTCTAACCCTAATTATAGTTTTTCGCGACTAACATTAGGCGAGAGTTGCGGTTAAGCGTCCCCTCTAGACTCTATCCTGCATTCTTTCCTATCAGTAAAACTTTCGTTGCATCCCACTTCAATCTAAACAGAGCAACGTACACCTCGGGGTGACGAAATTCTATTTATTATTTTGTTTTTTATTCACCGAATATGAGAAAAATTATGTCACGAAATATTTTAAGATATTTGTTAGGCACGTTCGTTTATATATAAACTTATGTTCAAGTAGATACTGTACAATTATTTATCGGTTGATTTTTTTAGTGAAATTCGATTCTGATGAAATTGAACTACACCAACGTATTTGATGAATTGAAAAAACGGTGTTCAAAATTTATTTAATAAAACGAAATGAGTTGATTTAGTTAAAATAGATCAACTTTATCCCGAGATTAAGAAGCAAGAATTTAGAAAATGATAAATAGACGAAGACTATTATTAAGTGGCGTTAGGGCGTAGTTTACAAGCTAGTTTGAAAGAAATTAATTTTATTATATCGTGTTGTCTATTTTTAACAACTTTCGTTCAAGATTTCAAAATAAGAAAAGTAATTATTGAATCTTTATTTATTTATTTTATTTAAAAAAACAGTAGAAAGCTGATCCAATGGCATTTTAGCTGCGTGTAACTCAACAAGATTATAAAAATATACATTTTGCCACTTTTGAATCTTTGAGACCTTATTATCTTGATATGTTCAAAATTTAGAAGTGTCATAATGATGTTTTTCGTGTTTTTCGACAAAAACATTTAGTTTAGATCCTAAGATCTTGCAAGAACCCACAGCGGTCATCAAACTATCTTTGTGACTGTCGGAACCGAAGTAATGGTCCATACTTTTTTTCTGTTACAGGAAGTCGGAAGCATAATCGGCAAGAAAGGCGAAATTGTCACGAGGTTCCGTGAAGAGGTAAATATTGATCTATTTACGAAAATAAATAAGTCTCATTGATGTAGTTGAAATCTTAGAACAGAATGTTCATTTTACATTTTTAAATAATCTAATATAAAAAAGTTATCACATTTCGAATATGTTGAATCGAACGAGCTGAATATTCAAAGTTAATGGAATTTTTTACCCCCTTACCGAACATATAATATTCATTATGTATTTAAAAGTGTTTCACGGAAGAATAAATAATTATTCTATTTTTTGTGTCTCTGTGATTTATCTCGGAGAGTGTCTGAAATACTGAGTAAATTTACAATCAATTACGAATTTAATGTGCAAAACAGCGTACAGCTGGTAGTTCACTCAGAATCTAAAGATATACATTTATGTTCTACAAGTTTAATACTTTCTCTTGTTATTCACATTTTATTTACTTTCATATAAGTGCTTATATGGCTTATTTTCACTTACATCTCAACCCGTAACAGTCACACGTCGGAAGAATAACTTTTTAGGTGGCTGTCTACTGACAATGTTAGTCAAAATCAGAACTAGAAAAAAATATATGAAATGATTGTCAATTTTTATCAAATACTTATATCTAAATTATAATCACGAATTTTATTTGTGTTTTCATAAATATTGTATGAGAATATAAAAATAATTGATTAGGAATAATAGTTTTTTAATATGTGAGTTGACACAAAAGTTAATGCGGTTAGGTCGAAACACTTCTGACCTATGCGTGTCGAAATCGTGTAGTCAAAGTGTGAATGAAAATACTAAGAATGTACCCTGCTCCCCATACGAAAGGCATAAACAATACCGGTTGTACAAAAAAAATGTTATTTGAACATGAAATAATTTGTTTCGTTTGATAACAAAAACAAGGACACCGAAATCTCAAGTAATGGAATCAGTCGTATTCGCTCGAGCAGACGACAGCCATATTATTTCCGAAATTTGTACACATCATCATCTTCTAATTACATTTGTGAGAAAAACCCCCTTTAACGATATTATATCATATTGGGTGAAAATCTTACATATCCCCATAAGAGCAATGTTAACATCCAAATTTGTCTGGTAAGCGACCCTGAAATTTCGCGAGGTTGTCTGATTCTACTTAAGGCAGTACTATCGGTTTTAGACCTACCGTTAAGAATTTCACGAAACTTGGCATATTGATAGCTTATAATAAGAATATGAACCAGTTAAATTTTCGAAGGTTTTCAGAGAACTGAAAAATAATTTTTAAGATTATAAAAAAAAACAATGAGGAAAGTAGGAATAAAGGAATAAGGGATATGGAATTGGGATCTGTAATAGCCCTGAACAGGCATACAGCTGGAAAATAACAAAGATAAGATAATTTTTAAGATTACAAAATACATGCTCTTAATTAATTAATTACTAGTTACTCTCATCACAGACTCTGAACCCCAAATTATAAGTAACCAAAATGTTCAATACATTTTTTTCATAAGGATCAATGTTAAAAGCATGTATTTTGTAATCGTGATAACTATTTTTCAGTTCTCTGAAAACTTTTGAAAATTTAACTGGTCCATATTCTTTTATTATGAGGTATCAATATCCCAAGTTTCGTAAAATTCTTAACGGTATGTCTAAGACCGATAAAAATTACCTTAAATAACACTCGCGCGAAGTTTTATCCATTTCTCAAGTTTTTTGACATAGTAGATGGCCACCTTAATGGAAGTTACGTGCATACATGTAAAATGTTATATCTTTTTAACCATCGTAGCCACGGGAAAACCCGAATGCTATTTTATCATTTAATTAAAAAATAAAATTTTTACCATGTGACATTTGATGACAAAAAGTAAACCGCAACTTCCATATTTTTTTCCTTTAAATAATTATTTTCTTTTTGGTTTTAGTTTTAGTTAAATGATATTGCATTGTCGGCCAGTTCTATGCTATATCCAAAGTCGCTAATTCGTTAGCCAATTAGTTTGAAATTGCAAAAAATTTGTACTAGTTAGATATAAAGACGAATTGATAAAAATTTACTATAGTAAAATCATCAAGCTATTGATATGTTCACAATTTTTTTGTTTATTTAAGAGTGCTAATTTCTTGATGAATTCAAGATTTCTACAAACATGCAAAATGCGTCCGATCATACGTTACGGTCATATATGTTTGATGTAATAAATTACCTAACGATTGCCATTGATGAGACATCCTGACCATTCTTGTCAATATAAACTTTTAATGCACTCGTTTAATTCATAAATAATGATCATACCTATTTTACTATACTAATTTTTTATTTGATTCCTTTTCATTGCTTAGGCAATATTTTGAAAACGAAACATTATTTACTATGTAAGGTTTTAACGAACTAGTTCGGAAACAGTTTTAGCATTTCATGTAGGAGTTGGTACCTCGTATGGTTAAATGTAAATTTGTTACAGTCCGGTGCCAAGATCAACATATCGGACGGTTCTTGTCCCGAGAGAATCGTAACCGTAACTGGACCAACGAACTCGATATTCAAGGCTTTCACCCTGATATGTAAGAAATTCGAGGAATGGTGCTCGCAATTTCACGAGGTGCAGGGTGGCGGTGCGGGAGGCGGTGGTGGCACGACGAGAACACCCATAACCCTTCGACTTATCGTTCCGGCCTCCCAATGTGGCTCCCTCATCGGCAAAGGCGGCTCCAAAATCAAGGAAATCCGCGAAGTTACTGGCGCCCTCATTCAAGTCGCCTCCGAAATGTTGCCGAGCTCCACCGAACGTACCGTCACCATATCCGGGACCAGCGAGGCCATTACTCAGTGCATATATCACATTTGCTGCGTCATGCTAGAGGTACGAAAATACACATTTTTATTACCTCCTTCTTTATTCCTCCTTCATTAACGTCTCGAACTTTGGATAAATCACTTCATATTACAAACGAAACTGTGATGCAATCTTTTTTTATCTGCAAAACGTATGAATATCTCTTAATCAAGTAGTTTTATCGGTACAGTCTATCTTAAGTGTTCATTTCACATGCGGAAAATCTCAAATACATATGTATAATGATTTTTTACTTTCGATATAGTATTCAATAAAAAAAAAAAGAGTTAATCAAAAGGAACATTGTTGCAAAAATATTTTTACGATATTTGTCAGGATGTATATTCACTGTAATAAATTTGAATGAATATCCAAAGTATTGAAAGAATAATGAGGATTGTTTCACTATTTCGTTACAGTACTGATATCACTTTTCTATACATCTCTTTACAATAATGAAATCATTGAACTTTGTAAAATGTTGTGGCAACGTTTTCAGAAAAACAAGTTTTATAGAACAAGAAACGATTATTCTTATAATTTCAATGGAATTCTAGGTTCCAAAATCGAATTGAAATAAAATAAAATTACCCATTTATTGTCAATGTATATGCTGAAATTTTGAATACTGTATTTATCATTAAACTTAAAACTATTTGTCTTAAAAACAGTTTCTGAAGACGTGGCCACTTAATACTTTTTCAACTTAAACTAGGCGTGAGCGAAACAAATTACAAAAAATTACTGAATAAGTTATCAATTTAAAAAAAAAACATGTATTCATATTATTATATCAGTTCCATAAAACAAAATCATTGTACTGTCATCGGTATTACATTTGTAAAGTTTCAAATCGACAATTAGAATTTGATGAAATTTAACTCCAAAGATTTGCATACATGGTTGAAGCTAACAAAAGTCTTCCAATATCATAATGAATTTTCTATTTAGACAGCGTTGAGAATTTGAGAAAAATGTTTAACATGACGCATAATCAAGTGTTGTTTCAATGATGTAAAATTGATTAAAATAATGAAGTACCTCACGCCTGGTAGATGAAAAAGGTGATGCTCTCGAATACGTGCAAAAAAGGTTTTAGTCGTTTGATTATTGTTCTGTTTCAGTCCCCTCCCAAAGGTGCCACGATCCCTTATCGCCCCAAACCCCAAGTTGGTGGGCCAGTGATCCTGGCTGGTGGGCAAGCCTACACCATCCAGGGTAATTACGCGGTGCCCGCCCACTCGGACGTAAGTACAGTTATGCCGTTGTCAGCAAACTCTGCTGCCGGGCCCGCCCCACCCTCGCTCAATGCCCAAACTCTAAATGCCTCACCTTACGCGACCCATCCGACCTCACCCTATGCTTCACACCATCACGGTCATCCGCTCATTCCTCACCATATTACCGGACCACCCCATCATCCGCTACATCCGAGCTCCTTACACGCCAGCGTGGCAGGCCTCGCCGACCCCCTGCTGAAGAGTGGACACTTGCAGGCAGCCCTCCCGCCCGCACACCTCGTGGCAGACGCCGTAAGTCTTTTGTTTTTCGTCATCCGACGACAGTCCCGAACAACCCCGCAATACCAATTTCTCAGATTATCTCCCGGGACCCCCGAATACACTTCCGCTCCATCAGCAAACTACTATTATTCACACCCTTTTTTACACCCCACCAAAAATGCCCCTACATAGACCTACCAATTATACAAATACACATTTATTCTTACTTCTTTGAGGATGTATTGCATTTTACTTTAATATCATTGTTACGTTGTAATTATTCTTTTCCAATAACGCATTATATAAAATACGTATAATGGTGTCAATCTTTTTACAAACCCACTCTTGCAATTATCAAATTCGAGAATGTTTATTGATATGGAAAATCAATAATTTGCACAAATCTATAGGAATCTGATATACAGAACAAGTATTTAAATGAAAAACTTTGCAGCGATGCACTGCCTCAATTATCAACAAGTCTTGACTTTAATTTCGTGAAACCTTTTCAGGGGATCACGAACCTGAATTGCGCTCAGAACATTTTTTCGATCAGTTGCAATACATTCTCAAAATTAAAGAAATGTTAATGATAAATCTGTAAAATTACATCTCAGTCTATACGTGTGTACACTTCATGTAAATTTCTCTGAAATATTTTCAACTACCTTTGACCTACAATTAATGTTTGTTGATGATCAGTTTTTGTAATAAATTATAAATTATATAAACCATCAGTCAACTATCAATCCTGTGTCGAACTGTGATCATTGCAACATATGGAATTGTGACTTAATATTAGCAAATTATACACTCTTTATAATATAAAAATTACGAATTCCATAAAAATCTTGCAATAACGACTGGACACTGGTTCAAAGATCTGTACCAAATCTTAATAGTTACTTGTCCAATCTAAAATTGTCTCATGAAATTTACATGAAACGTACGCAAAAGCATAAAATTGAGATGTAGTTAAAGATTTTCTAATACGCATTCTTTGTGAAAAGTAAAAATACATATTCAGTACATAAAAAATACAAAATATGTATTTCACTTTTCTCGCTACTGGATTTATGTAGCCTCATTAAAAAAAAAGTCCTCCAACCCTGCCGCAATTGTCACACACGTCCATCAGCAGAAAGTAATACACTCTACTTCTTGCATTTTTTTCTTTTATCTATCTCCGTCCCCTTTTTTCTATCTCCCATCCAACTGTGACGGAGCTTTCAATTCCGTGTCTCACACCAACTTTTACACTACCGACTCACGAGACTATGAATTTGTGGATTTCTTTTGGTTGTTTTACACACGAAAGTACACACACGCTCATGTGGAACCCTTTCCTCGTGACCCAGTTACAAGCCTCGTTAGAATCCAAAGTTGATTACCTTCGTAAAGGTGCCCCGCTCCCGGTGCCACTTTTAAACCCAAATGTAGATTTCAACGAGACTTTGATGAATAACGGTTAAGGGTTACGTTTATTCGATCATTACTTCCTGTCTCTTGTTTTCGAAAATTTTGTTACTTTTCTGATTTTTACTCTTTTATTCATTTATTATTAGTCTTATAAATTGTTATTGATTTATTCAATACCCATCGTGACGTTTCTAAAATTTTAAATTTCAAGTTTTTATTACATTGGACAGAAATTTTTTTTTGTTTGTGATATTGAAAATTTAATCATTGATTTTTATGAAGCTTCGTAAATTTTACTGGGTTCTTGATCGTAAAATTTTCTATAATGATTTTAAATGGTTACCTGTATCAAAATTTTGATGGTTTTCCAAAAAATCAGCAGCACGTTCTCCGGAACCGTTTTTCACAAATTCTCAAAACTTGGTGTGCTCTCTCATTCCCAACTGAGTGTTTGGGTCCGGAAATACATACAGAAAATCGATAAGATGTGTTTCCGCGATGACCCGCCTCCAAAATTACCTTCAAACTTGGTCCTACCAGCGCCGTTTCCGATATACATTTCCGCAAAGAAAAAAAAATTCACAAACTTTCGAATACACGCTTCAAAAACAAATTGATGCGATTTTTTTTCAAAGCTTAACGACAGATGATAACTCTTTTAAATTAATGTGAGAAAAACGCTGGCATCGGTTCATCGATGAAAACGAAAATTAATTGAAAAGACGAAAAGTATGAAAGACACACGTAAAATATGATTTTAAAATCTCTTAAAATCTTCTTATGGGTTTTTGAACGATTGGTCGAATTCGAAATATAAAAACAATCTTTTTAAAGGGAGCACCGGTATTTTCTCTCATTTTATTTTTCAGTAATTAGCGATTGCTCATAATTATATTGAATTGATTGAAAAACTGTCAATGTTTGCGACGGTACTCAGTTCAGCGACATAATTCATCAACGTCAAAGAGAAAATCGTCGAATCGGAAATGGAGCTCGTGATTAAAAACCGATGCCGCGTCGACTCAATTGATTATCCTTTTTTTCCTTCTACTCTTCTCTCTGAGATATTTTTTCCTCGTCCGCAAGTTTGCACGCCGATATCTGCACACACGAATCTCCCTACCTCTACTTTTTTCGCTACTTTTTACACACATAAGCTCTCACTCTGTGTATACTGTCTATAAGTTTGTACGGTTTACCCCTTGTGTCGTCTCTAAACTCTCCTGAATGTGTGTTTATTTCCCTTTGGTGCTCTAGTTATAATTGTACGATTGATTTCTCCTTTTTTTCGTTTCGTTTCTTTTAACCGTTTTATTCGATCGATCTGCAGAATGAAAATTCGATCATTCACGAAACTGCTTTATACAAATGACAAAAATTCAAAAAAACTCGATCTCGTTCAACTGTACCCTGACGTTAAAACGTCTGCTCGAAAATATTCAGCTTTTTGCTATTTTTTTCATAAGGTGCATTTCGTATACAAATTATCGTAATCTGGACTTATTTTTTATATTTTTTATTGTAAATCAAGTGACAAATCATATTTTATGAATATTCTAAATTTTTTATTGCCTCATAATTATGAATAAACTTACTCGATAAAAAATTTAATAACATTAATGAATCAATTTAATTAATAAAATATAAGATCTCATCGAAGATTAAATTTTGCAATAACGAGATGTTTTTTCATGCGAAAGAGCGTATATATTTTCATTTGCTGAATTTTTTTCGTCAGGAAGTACACTTGTAGGGCTGGAACGGAATAACGTGCATCAACGACCGATACATAAATAAAATGAAAGCGTCAAGGGTAACTGTCCGTTTTTTTCACTCCCTGCTATATCTGGACACGTAAATGATGCAAGCTCGTCCAACTATTTACCAATTAGCGACTCTTTTTGCCTACGAGCACACGGGGAGTTTACGAACGGACCGAAGGATTCGTTTAATTTTCTCATTCGACGGGCAAAGTAAGCAGTTGAAAAACATTTTCGAGGACTGCTCATACGATATGTGCAATTTTCAAAATGCCAAAAAAGCAGCAAAAGAGAAAATTCATAAGCAACTAAAAATAGAAAAAAATTACCAAATCATGAATTTCATCAATCCTTTCGTATCGTACGTCTAACTTTTTCGTATTCGCAAGCTTGAAAAAAATTCTCGTTTTATCTCGATACCAACGAAAATTTATCCGACGCTTTGAATTTTCGACTAAATAAAAACGCGAACTTCACGAAGCTACGAAAGTAAAAAAAATGATGACAATTATAAATATTGAGAGAACGAGTGAGGTCGAAAACTTTCATCGTTAAAAAAACAATTTCACGAATTTTTCAAGCAGTTTCTTTTTTTTCATTCTATTCTCATCGGTTCACTGTTTTGCATTTTAAGACCGCATGTCTACGCACGCTGAATGGCGATATAACATATATATTCGTAAATATATATATTCTTATTCCTAGGCAGTAGAAAAGCTGGATAACACGCTTTTACATGACTTTGTTTTCGTTGCTGAAACTTTTTATTGAATCGAAACACGACGTGTGGGTTACTTTAGGTGATTTCATCCCTCCTTTCTATTTCTACTTTAAACAGTATTTTTTCCATTCACGAATCCACGATAAAAGTTTTTTCCGTCTTCAGGTGATGATCATACAAATTACACAATTTTTGATAAAAATTTTTCGAGGACGAAAATTACAATTGAGGTAGTTCGATCGCAAAAATTTTTTTTTTTAAGAAATTTTTGAAAAAAAATTACGTTTTGCAAAGAAATTTCGAAATCGATTTAAAAAAAAGTAATTCTGATGACTAGTTTTTTAGTCATTCGATTTTGAAGTTTTTTAATTCTTCCATAATCGCTATGAAAAAATACGTTCTTCAAAATAACTAAAAATCGGTAGTTACGATTTTCATAGAAAAAAAAGATGATCGAGTACTTTGGAAACACCATTTAAAAAACAATGAGTATAATCTGACGTCTAGTTATGGAGAAAAAAAACATTTATTAAAAATCGTACACTTATTTCGGTGAGAAAATGTTCAAAATTTGCAAAATGACAACACGGAAATTCCATAAAAATGTTAACATTTCTCAAAAATTAATTTTTCAAAAATTGCAAAAAGGTCGCCGCCACAGATTTATACGGCACTCAGCGATCGAACTACCTTAAACGTTATTGTTATCGCGAAAAATTGCATTCAACCGCGAAAAGTTGACAAATTCATCTCGCAAAATTTCGGCACGCACCGATTATATAATTTTTCGTCAAAAAAAAAAAGAATTTGAATGGAAAGAAGTAAGAAACTGTATGTCGAAGCTTAAAAGGTAAATAGCATATCCGTCCTCGTGAATTGAAAGTCTTTGTACGCTCGGGTTTCGCGTTTTATGTAAATTAAATAAAAAAGGAAATGGGAGCCGGAGTGTCGAGTAACTCGGACGGTTACGCGCATTGGTACAATACATTCTCGCAGAGGACCGAATGTACGAGTTTTTCCCACTCGCCACCGTCGATATACAGGGTGCCCCAAAAAGTAGATAAAAATAAAAATGAAATTTCGAGTTTAAAAGTATTTTCGCGTTTTTAAATCCAAGTAAATCCTGAGGGGATATCGATATAAATCGCATTCTCTCTCGTTCACGGTTGGCTCGCGTTTGACGCTCGATAACTCGTTACCCGTTCGTCGGATAAACAAAAAGTGCCTCAGGACCTTTCGACTCGACATTTACTTCCAAATCTGATTATGTTAATTGCGACATCGAATTACAGAACACTGGGTATATGTGTGCAATTTTCTCTGCTTCATGCGCTTTTTCGTTTCTTATTTCACTTGAAAATACACAGAGACTGCGAGTGACGCTTAAAAAATGTTATCGATAAAGTCCTGATAACTCGCCGATTATTTCGTTTCATAACATTTCGATCTACAATTTCATTGGCTTCGCAAAATCATGAAAAATGTGCTCGACGGTCTTTCGTATTGAGACATCGCAAAAATTAAGGAAAACTGTCAAACTTTATTTTTTGCTTCGAAATTTTTCGAAAGATTTAAGAAAACAATTTAAATACTGTATTCGATTTTGTGTTAAAAATCGTGAAAAACGAACACACGTTTGTACCATCTTCATTCCCCCTCCCTATCTCGCTATCTTTATTTATACGCTATCGTATCTCATTACCCGGCTTTCGATGATCATCGCTATAAATTTTCACTATATTCTCAACTAATTTCTTTACTTCTTACTTCCGTCACAATCACGTACTCTATCTCCATATTTATCTTTATCCCTCCTCAGAAAAACATGGCATGGCTTTCGACACGTTAGCAACATCTGAAATAAATAAAATATAAACAAATATTAATATAATACACACTGACTTAGCAAGGAGTTTGAGCGCGAGGGTGGGCTGCCCTTTTAATGTTAGGACACTTTTTATTTACTTCTCCATTTAATTTACTCATTTTTTAAATCATTTCTATGATTTACATTAGAATCCAATGTGTGATATCGATTGCGAAAATGTTTTCCTTATGTGCGTGCCTGTGTTTGTGGGTGTGTTGATTTTTTTACGTTGCATTATATTTGCGTAACGAGTTATCGACAGGTAGTTTAGGATTTGTCAAGGTCTCGAGAAAAAAAAAGA
Organism: Cremastinae sp. B BG-2022a; assembly: GCA_030522605.1. Lineage (NCBI taxonomy): Eukaryota > Metazoa > Arthropoda > Insecta > Hymenoptera > Ichneumonidae > Cremastinae sp. B BG-2022a. The sequence continues at coordinate 61,713 of JAPYYX010000384.1, read as the reverse complement.
AATTTTTTAATTTTTGCATCAGAGATGAATTTTAAAATAAATTTTTAGACCGGAAAAATATATTTTGTTTTTAATACAAAATGATTGCATATTATGATGAATAGCATCAGATGTAAATGAATTCGATTTTTAATATCACGAAATTTCTGGTGCTAATTTGAAGAAAATTAATTATTAAATTGTTTTAAAAACGGATAAAAACAATTAAGGATGAACTAGAGGTACAATCTCTGACAAAAGTGTCTTCCATACTGGATTGTTAAAGTTTAGTCTTAGTTTTTCTATTGGAAAGTTGACATTTTTATTCTGATATTTAGAATGATACTCCATAGTTTTCTAATGCCTCATCAATAATTTTCATATTATTTATTGTTTAAACAATTAAAAAACAAAATTGTTTACACTCGATTATTAACATTTTTTATGTGTACTGATAGTAGAAAAAAATTATCAACAAAACCTCATAATCCTAATCAATTTTTACATACTGTTAGAGAGAAAAATTCGTTTTATTTTATCAAAAGTGGATAATTTGTTAACAACTGTTTTTCACAAGTTGAAGAAATTTGACAGAAAAATTCTTTAATATTTAAACATCTTGAGAAAAAATTAACAAGTAACTACTACAATTTTTTCAACATTTACTATTTATTATAATTTCGTTTTCGAGGAATCTACGTAAGAATACCTTTAATATTAAATTTATTATAACTTTTTAACGATTTAGCGAATTAAGTTGAAATTTGCACAGAGCATTAGAGTTCTATTATGAGTGACTGGTCAAATTTTCAGATTTTTACCACAGTTTCGAGTTATCTCCAGTGCATCCTTAATAAAGTATATGGAAAACTGATGAGTGGAATATGGCTGAAACTATTGAACATTCTGATAAACGTCAGATAGGAATGAATTGGTAGGATCGGAAAAAAAGTGTTGGAATGAATTTCTCATAATTTATATTCGGAAAAGTAGAGATCTCATTTTTGTTTCAATTTCTCTCTTCATCGAATTTTCTTTCTCTCGGCATTCCGTTAGAGCCAACAATCGCTTTCATTTCGAACTGGATAAAAAAAAAGAAGCTTCAGCTCTTTGCGTCAATCAGGGAAAGCTCTCGGGTGGAAGTGGGAAAAGAAAGAAGGAAGGAAAAGAAGAAACGGGAGACGCGAACAATCCGACTCGACGAGATATCGAAATAGAATTTATCTCATTTTAAAATCGATTTCCTGTCGCGGTTCGCCGGTTTTCCCTTTAATATTTACGATATCCTGGTCGCTGCTCGGGCTGCGTGAAATCGTATAAACGTCAAAACTCACCGGTTATATCGCCGCCAACAAAACTTTGCCCGGTAACTTGACACAAATTTTCTCGTCCATTATCACAAATCATTTCGGGAAGACCACGACGGGGTGAACAGTTTCTTCGGAGTTTCTAATATCGCGGGCAATAAAAATGTTTTATTAGCAACGTCCAGGTGGTAAATTTGTAACTTTATTTCCACGTCATTGGAATTTTCTGTCGTCCTTCATTTTTTCCTTTCTTTTTTGGCCATTTTAGAAAAAGTCGGATAACCCGATTTCTGACGAAATTCGCGTACTGAGCACAAATATTTTAGCTTACGATCAGTCAAACGACTCTCTGAAATTTGGCATGAGCAGACAAACAAATTTCATCGATCATGTGCACTGAGAGGACATAATCACGTGCTCCGTCTATGACACAAATTGAAACACATCAGTCAAAAAAGTTTTATCCTCATGCTCGATAATAAATTTAGTTCATCGAAACCGAATTTCGAATCATTCGTCAAACCATTGCTCGTTCGATATTTGAATAATTTTTTTTTTTTACATAATGGATGGATTTGAGATAAAATAACACGAAATTGCACATTTATTTCAACTTCATCAATTGTAAATTTTACATCAATCACTCCAAGATGTTAAAATTCCTTTACTTTTTATGGCAAAAGCGCTAAAATAAATTTCTATGCGGTTGCATAAAATTCGTACTGAAAATGTCAGTATCAACTTGCTGGATAATTTTGGGGAAGGTTTGCCGTTCTAAATTTAAAATATTTGAAGAGGTACTTGCGTTAAGTGCCTTCTGAAAAGAATTGCATGGAGATGTTCGTATGTGCTAAGAATTCCAACATGAACTCCTTTTGGTGGATTTGTCTAGAGATTAATCGTTTTGAAATTGGGCTATTTAAAATAAAAGATTACTCACTTTACATGCAGCATAAATAACGAGTTATCAAAATTTTTATATTTCTGGGATAATTTTGAACTCGATCTTGAAGGTTCATAAAAAAACTACTAATTTTTATATCGATGTGTTGAAAATTCAAATAAAATAAATGATGCAATTAATAGTTACAACTTTTGTCAAAAGTGAAGATTTGTTACGCGAATGACAAAAAATTAAATAATTTTGTCTCATTCGACTCATTACCTAAAACTTTGTTAAACAGAATCAAAAATATTTAGAGCTTTATAGTAACAAACTTATTTCCATAAATCCGGAGCCAAAATTGCAATGCATCGTTAAAAAAGCGAGTTTTGCAAGAAATACCTTGAGTAGTTTTCACATTCTAAACCATGTAAGGATGTACTGGAGATAACTCGAAACTGTGGTAAAAATCTGAAAATTTGACCATCATTGATAGTAGAACTGCAAAGCCTCCCTGCAAATTTAAATCCATGTCACTAAATCGTTTAAAAGTTATAATAAATTGAATATTATACGTATTCATAGATATGCAAATTGATCGAAAACGAAATTATAATAAATTATAAATATCGAAAAAACGGTGATAGTTCCTTGCCAAATTTTATTAACGCGTACTAAACAGTTTTTGAGAAATTATGCACTTATGACAACAAAAAGAATTTCTCCTCTCGAACAGTACGTAAAAATTGATTAAAACGATGAAGTTTTGTTGACAATTTTTTTCTACTATCAGCACACATAAAAACGTTAATAAACAAGTTTAAACAACTTTCTCTAAAGTTTCTATTTTTAATTATTTAAGCAATGAATAAAATCTGAAAATTGTTGATGAAACATTAGAAAACTGTGGAGTATCATTCTAAGCATCAGAATAAAAAAATGTCAACTTTCCAACAGACTAAATTTAAAAAATTCAGTGTAGAAAAGTAATTTTTGTCAGGGATGGTACCTCCAGTTCATCCTTAAATAAATTCCATAAAACAGTAAAATGAAGTAGGAAAAAAAATAAATGGGAAATGAAAAGAGTTAAAAATGATGAATTTGGTAAATGAAATGTATGTACGGGCTTGATTTTTTTTTCGGGAATTTGGTACGTCGGCGAGGTTACGGTTTTCCGTAATTTGTTAGCGACAGCGGAGAAAAAGTTAGGGAAGGAGAGAATGGAGAAGCTGAGGTGAAGAGCAGAACAAACCACTCGTAACTGTCCCCGAGGTAAAAGTGTTTGGATATATATGCATGTACGTCGTACGTACAGGGACGTACGTGTATAAATTCGAGTGAGAGTGTGTAAAGTTCGCGAACGAAAATCGGAGCACAAAGCTCTCTTCTCTGGCTCGAGGGAACGAGGCCGGTCTCTGCTTTATTAATGACGAGAATTCTCTTCCACCTAGTTTTCCTCGTCTTTTCTAGCTTTTGCCCGACTGTCTCGCGAATAACCCAGAATAGACGCAATCCCTTCTCCTTTCTCGGGCTTTGCCGGCAAAAATCGATTCCGTCTGACGTTCAGACTTTTTTATTTTTTCGCCAAATGAAATTTATCGACAATTAAATAATTGTTCGCTCCGTAACTCGGGCGTGATAACGAGCTGATCGAATAAAAAGCACCTCTTTCGAGATCGAGTTTTTCATGAGAAATTTCATTCTGTTCGAATTATTTTAGTCTCGACTCAACTTGACATCGTCGGATGTACAAATCAGATTCTTCGGAATTTCAAATAAATAGTTCGGTGTGATTTTTTTTTATTGTCCGTTGTATTTGTTTGTTTTTTTTTTTCTTATTTGTAATAAATTATATTTTTGTTTGGGATTTGGGGAGCACGAATGTTTGCTGAGCCGCGGATGTCTTCGTCGTTGTTTCAGATGGGAAAACTGGGCAGCAATCCGCTTGCTGGACTCGCCGCGCTCGGCCTCGGTGGGCTAGCGACCCCTGCTAACACTGGGGGCCTCAATCCTGCGGGTGAGTCAACTCGACTTTCTTTCTATTTCTCACACATTTTTTTGCATGCGAAGAGTACGGTGTTTCTTCAACAGAGCTTTGTCAATGCCTCTCAGAGACCACCTGGTGCTTCTTTTTTTCAAAAAGATTTTCGGAGAGCGAGTTGTACGAATCAAACAAATGCATTTCTCACACTAGAAATTTTTTTAAATTTATATGAAGTACAACAAGCCTCAATGAAAAATTAATAATATCAAAAACAGGAAAAAATTATAAATTTTTAAATTTTAAATTAAATATAGGATAGGATTTGGGGGGGGGGGTACTTTCCAAGGATTTAAATAATGCTGAATCTTTTGTTTTTTGATCACAATTAAAGGAAAGAAATACAATTTTCAGCGGCGTTAAGAAAAATTTTTTTTTTCATAATTTGTTTACTTATTATTAGTTTTGCGCCTTGTTTCAAGTAATTAATTAATGATTTATTTTCGTTTAAATGTCTCTCGTTCCTAAAGAAAATGATCTTTTTCTTGCTGCTATTTTTAATTTTTATTTGTGTTTAAAAGTATATAAAAATCACCTAATATAATGTTCTTAGCAAAGAAAACGGGGGGCCGAGTTGAAGTTCCAAACTTGGAAAAACCAGATGGCTCAAAACTCCGAATTTTAGTATTGAAATTATCCAACGAAGTATAAGAACTCGTTGATAATTTCAGAATTTTGAGCTCTCTGGTCATTTACAGTTCGGAATTTCAACCCCGCCCCGAAAACGGTATTTGTCATTAAACTTTATCAAATTTTGAAATATTTAAAATTTTCACAAAATTTTTGGGGAGTCCTATTTTGCCCTCCCCCACATTCTATGTAAAAAATTATAATAAGCAAAAATCTTAAGTTTAAATCTAAATTTACTTTGAGGTGTTGAACCAGCACGAAATTTCAGATTACATTCCAGTTTTACATTTACACTTGAATATTTAATTTTTTTTTTAAATTATTTATTGAAAACAATTATAAATAAAAATGATTTAACAGCATTGGCGGCGTTAGCCGGCAGTCAACTGCGCACGAGCCACACGAACAGGCAGCAGCCAGCTGCGAACAATCAGACTCACGAGATGACTGTCCCGAACGAGCTTATCGGCTGCATTATCGGCAAGGGAGGTACCAAGATAGCCGAGATACGTCAGATATCCGGCGCGATGATAAGGATTAGTAATTGCGAGGAGAGAGAGGGCGGTGCTACCGATCGAACTATCACGATCACAGGAAATCCCGATGCCGTTGCACTCGCCCAATATCTCATCAACATGAGGTGAGTCACTCAGCAATTGAATCCTCCTTCGATCTCAGAATATTTATTTTTCCTCTTTTTTTCTCTTTTTTTTAAATCCAAATCCAACAGACGATTCGCGATATATCGTCTACATTGAACATACCGATATCACGAATCACATATTTAAAAAAAATGTTCGTTACTCCGTACAGAAATTCTGCAGATATCTAAAACGCTGCTGACAAGGAAAAGGACTCGTTCTCCTCAGATATTTTCTCGTAATTCTCCTTTTTCTTGCCAGCTGTCGTTTCGACGTCTGAAAAAAAGAAATGCCTGTGTAACGATTTATCCATAAGTGCAATTACTGTGTGTCTATATAATTTATTTATTTTTTTATTATCAATTTACTTTTACGATATTATAGAACTGTGATTATTACGAGTAATCTCCGGAGGAAGAATTTTTACTTTTTTTTTTTAAGATATATTTCTGATTTTTTTCTTTCTCTTCTTTGGTCGCTTTTGTTTTCTTCCATGCATACTGTTCATGCCACGTGTACTTGTAACAACGTCCGTAACAACGTACGAAAAGTAACAAGAAGAGTGTACAAGGAGTTTATTCATGATTTACTCTTGAAGAAAAAAAGAATTTTGGTTTCAAAAATTTTTCTTGACGTGTCCAATTTAGAGGAGAAAAGAAAAAATTGTGTGCCCTCTTACTTTTTAGTACAAACGCTAAATTTAGAAAGCTAGCGATTCATTTTACTTCACTTTATGTTTTCTCGGTTCTTCTTCTGAATACGGGAGAAAGAGAGAGAGAGAGAGAGAGTGAGAGCGAGAGAGAGAGAAAAAAGTGATGGAGAGAAAGGGGAAAATAAAAAGAGGAAAGAAAGCTGGGGGAGAGAGAGAGAGAAAAAAAATTAATCGATTCGTCTGGTTTTTCCAAAGTTTCGTCATCTGTTTGTACATTCTGCTATTTTATTTCTCCCATAGCGGTGCAACGAGAGAATGTGGTCAATGCCGAATTGCCTTTGGGCTCTATGTAATCGGTTTACGCGGTTGAAAACTATTACTCGCTAACGATAAGCAATTGCGAACGTGAAGTACGAACCTTTTTTTTTCATTCCCTCTTTTTCAATCGTTTTTCTTTCTCTCCTCGGGTCCTGCGTGTGTCTCTTGGCAATCCCAATCTCGTATGTTTGCCATCCTATATACTTAACTATATATGTATGTGCCTACTATGACATATCAATTACCATTATCCCATGTTATAGCGACCTTCAAGTTAAACGAAATGGACGTTGAAGAACCAACAATTTTATTTTTATCCCATTTCATTATCAATTTATTATTTTTTCATTTGATAAGCACTCAAAATTACACTCGTCAATGTAAATTATTATTAGTGTAATACGACCTGGAGTGACGTGAAAATAAAAAATCTCGTCCATTTCTTTTCTCGAGGGATAAAAAGACTCCTTGTTAACTCCGTCACATGGAAATCGCGTTCTGCTCGTTCTATTTGCCCTTAGAATATCGCAATGAATTTCCACGTGACCTTACCGGAATAACACGGAGTAATATGTGAAGAAAAAAGAGAATGTGAGAAAATATTTTTTATCAGTAATGTCAGATGTACTGGAGAAGACATCCGAAAGTGAGAGAGATCGTGAAACTTTTAATCTAAAATTAATTAAATACTAAAACATGATTTATAATTAAAAAATTATTCGTGATATTTTTTTTACAAATTAATTTTACCATAAAGTTTTAATTTTGTGATAATTATTTTTAAACTATCATTTTATAAATAAAATTTAAGTGAAACAAAGATAAATTTTACTCAGGTTGATCAATTATTGAGAAAAGTGTAAAAAGTGGTACGATCTCTTTCCCTGATACGTAATTTGAACGAAAGCAAGGGAGTGGAAAGTGTGTGTGTTTTGAAAAAAAAAGTAAGATAAGATAAAGGAGAAGCGGATGATCAACGTTTCGGCCCAAGGGAAATGGGCGAAAGACGAGAAATCCTGGAAGAAGTTCATCAGCGAGACGAGTGGTCTCGCATTCGCGCACACTCGTAGCGTTCAAGACGCGACTTCATCGAGCAACGGTTCATAATCCATTCTTTCCAGGTCCTGCCTTCCAGGTCCAGTACCTTGCGAATCCTGCAGAATATCAACTCCGAAACAAAATCAACAATCTGTTCCTATTGTCGCTGGCTGTCCTAATTTTTCTACTTCTACTTTTTCATATTTTTTCTTCTTTTAATCTTTGATTTTTCTTAATCTAGTCATGTTAGTGGGAATAAATGACGGGGATAAGATAAACACGAAAAAAAAATTTTAAGATCTAGGAAAAGAGAGAGAAAGAGAGAGCGAGAGAAAATCATTGTGTTCTCACGTAGAATTCCTGTCCCCAAAAAAATTCTGAAAGAGAGGAACGTTCTGGATTTTTATGTCGAAAAATTAGACTAAAAAATTAATTGTAAAATTCGCACTAAAATTTAATTACGTTTTGTCAAATTTTTTTCTTCGTCCGGAACTTTCCTCCCTTTTTTGCTTCTTGTCACTTTAATTGCAGAGAAAAAGGATTTTTTTACGTTTGAGTACATACACTTACACTCGCTGCTTGATTATCGCTTAAATCGAAGTAATCGTTGGTAAAGGTTTAATAGCTTGACAATTAATATTTATCGTTATCCAAAAACGATAATAACAACGGTTTAATCGCTGTAACGAGAAAATACGTGCGACTGTGATTACAGCTTAAAATTTAATTCATTTCGATTCAATGGTGGAAGAGATATCGGTCAATATGCTAATACTCGTCGAAGCAAATTTTCAAACTAGATTATTATTTTAAACGTTTTCATTTCACCCGGTCAATTTGTTTTTGAAGTATTTATTTATTTAATTCTGGACACGAATCCACGTTATTTTTACCAATTGCTCATTATAATTCTACTCTCAATCATGGAATCGAATTTCAATTATCAAATGTTTTATATAAAGCAAAAAGTAATTAAGAAAATTGCTCTCAACGTTACTGCAACTGAAGTTAACTTGTCGACAATGCTATTCGCGTTCTCGTCACTGTCGATCTCATTTCTTTTTTTTTTTCGTTCATCTCGTCGTCCAATGTTCAAAATGTTGATGCAATTCTTATTTTTTCTTTTGATCCAGTTTTACCACTGTGTAATCCATTATACTATATTTTATTCCAGATTTTGGCACTCATCCACCTAATTTGTACATTAGTGCATTGCTGCGAATTTCGAATGCATTTTTTTTACACACACAAACACAGAAACGACAGGGAAAAAAATCACACGCACCTGTTTCACGAGATAATATTTACGCCATGTGTAACTTTTTTCATCGTGTGATTAAATTTTTTTACGAAAACAACTTTTCGATGAATCATATAAGAGGAGAAGTTGTTGAAAAACTAAAATTTTCAAACGATCTGTGAGCATAATTGGCACTCTGTCCTTTTGTCGAAACGCGCCAAAAAAATAATTTTTTTTTTTTCGCTTTTTTTTGCAGAATGGTGATTATTTATTTTACAATTAACGTTCGACGGTGATTCACTCACCGCCGCTCGATCTAACACCGAGCCTGGTCACGTGAATATTTTAACAATGAGAATAACAACGCGAGCATGAATCTGTGACAGAGTGCGAATCGTGCTACGAAAAATTTCAAGACGGGGATGAAGTGGTCTGGATTTTTCAATTGGCTGATACGATGCAAAATATTTCGTTTTGAAATATTGTCAATATTAAAAAAGAGATTGGTTACGGAAACGTTAATTTGGGAATTACAAAACATGAAATATTGGTCGAAAACTTTTCCACAACATCCCCGTCGTTTGCTCGGTGATCCAAACGTGATCCGCATCCAGTTTTATTTATTTGCTCATCTTTTATTTTTCGGGGCCCATCGCGCACGGAAATTCCCCTGCCAATCTATCAACAATCAAACAAATATATTTTTTTATCTTTATTTTTTTAATTTTTTTTTTCGAATTTTTTAAAATTATTTTTCAAAACCAGTAAAATATATATTTTTTTTATCTTATCGATAAGTAGTATCGAAATTTCTTGAACAAAAAATTATGATTGGGAGGGTTCAATTTTTTCGATGCGTGACGGTCTCATTTGACGGCTGTACCGATGGTGATCCAGCAACTAAAAAATGAATAAAAAACACCATCGAGATAAAAAAACAAAAGCTTTACGTAATAGTTACTCTCACTATGATTTTCTCAAAATTAATTTTACTCGTATGCTTTTTTGTTAATTTAATCATTTTTTTTTTTCGTTTTCTTTTTCTATTCGACAAGTTCAACGTCTCGCTCTTCTCGATAAAATGTCCATCGTACGCCTTGTATATACATGTATATATTTATAGAAACATTTATTTAAAAAATCTACGTACGTATGCGAGGACGAGAGAATGCAAAGATCTGAGAACGAGAGAAAAGAGAGAACGAAAAAAAGTAACAAGAAAAAAAAAGAAAGGGTGGACTTTCGAAAACGGTGAACCGAATTTCAGGCTGAAATTAGAGTGCGCAATTTCTTAACATTGACAGAGTTTATTGAAAGAAAGCTTTTTGGTGATGATGAAATATATTGCGTGTGGATTTTACTCCAAATAGACTTGATTAAAAAAATCTATTTTTTAATTCATTTATTTTTTCTTAAAAAATAATTCGTCACAAAGTATTTTTTGTTTTTCTGTAATGTTTACAAGATTCCATAATCAAATTCTTATTCGGTATTTATTTGAAGTTTGTAAAAATTAAAATATCGGATTAGAAACTGCAATAAAAAAGATTGGAAATCGGTGCGTATGTTCATACAACGTGTACTCGGTGGCACGTGCGTCATCGTTCACATTTGTATGCGCTTTAAGCACTAAAATTGAAAGTTGATTGAGCAGTTCCGGAACAATCGTGAATCGCCAGAATTTTTTTCGCATAACTCATTTAATGTTGAATAAAAAGTGTGTACAAAATGTATGTCGAAAATAAAAATAAAATGATAAAAAAAGTACTTTCATAGCTGCACCATTACCGCATGAAAAGTTTGCCCAATTTTCCATCAATATTTGTCAAATCGCATCAAAATAGAGTAAAAAAAAATAATATGATCCTGAATCATTGAAAATTAGCGTGTCAAATACAATTGAACAACGAAGAGAAAAAATAAAATGGGATTAAAATGTTAAAATTCGGTTAATCGTAATTTCGTAAGTTCATTCGAAGAAAAAAAAGAAACGAAAAATGCGTTCCTGCCCTCACCTCTTTTTTACATTTGTGTCTTTTCCTCAGTGTCGAACTGCAGAAAGCTAATCTAGAGGCCCAAAATACCCAAAACCCTGGCAGCGGCACCACTCCCGGGGCATCCGGGGCCAGTGCTTCCCCCTCTACCACTACTACCAATGCCTCTCCTTTGGCCAGCGCAATCCCATTGGCGCAGCTGCTAAGCAAGCCAGGCGCTCTCAACGCCCTCTCTAGCCTGACTGCCCTCGGCGGGTTAACGGAGTTACTCGGTGGGGCTGCCGGCGCAGCGGCAACCACTCTTCCGGTCCAGACAACCGGTGTCCACCGTTCGCACAAGGCCTTCACACCTAGGCTACGAAGTCCCGGCGCCCCCGGTCCCACCGATAGTGGAAAATTCAAGTCGGAGCGCAGCAAGTACAATCCGTACTAATTTCACCGAACACATTAACCGGAGCCACACCAACACGAGGAATCCTTCTTCTTCTTATTCTTCTTATTCTTCGTCTTCTTCTTCTTCTACTTCTACTTCTTCATCTTCTTCTTCTTCTTCTTCTTCTTCTGAGAGAATGAGACAAAGAGAAAGAATGTCTGTGTCTTTAACCTTTCCTCATCGCGAGCGATCTTTTTTCAAAAGCTTCTATCATCGATTCTGCAAAAAAAGGAACCAAACCGATTTCTTCCTTTTCGGGACATGCGAGAGAGGACATTAAATCACAGATTTCAAAATAACGTTCAAGTTTCTATCGTTAAAACGTTCCTTATTCTGTTTTTCACTTCATTTTCAAAAAAAGTAACATTCACGTCATTCAAAACTAAAAATTACCAACTTCTACGTATATTTATTTCTTTGTATCTCGAAGGAAAATAGTTCCGACAGACCAAAACACATCAAACGTTGATCATTGCGCGATTGATACCGAAAATCCTGTTGTCCTTAAAAAAAACGTCTATAATCGATATCAAAGAAATTTGCAAATCGCCACGCTGAAAAAAAATTCTATGTATCACGACGATAGAAACTTTGACGGAGCAAACAAACCGATTATCAGATAAGAAATGAATTTCGATGTTTTTTTTTTTCTAAATCGCTGTGTGCTCGCCAGTTATTCGAAAATCTCTTTTTTTCGTTGATTTTTTTTTAATGTACACTGGTTAATTTTTCTATTGATCTTTAAGTGTCCCCGAGATGCTCGACCAAACAGCACACAGCGAGTACATATAATATTCTTCAAGCAATATATATATTTGTATCTATCTATCTATCTACATATACATTGTCCATTAAGGGTGCGGAATAATCGCGATTACATTTTTACTTAATTATGTTTCTTTAGTATCCTTCTTTTGCCTCATCGTTTACCATAGTGTCCTTCGTTGTGAAGATTTTTATTATTTTTTCTATCATCCAAAATACAAGTAGCACTCGCACGCTAAAAAATCATTCGAAGCGAGAACGTCTCGGTGGAGACTTTTATATCCATTATTATTGTCATCATAATGTTTATTATTATTTTGTCAAAAGACAAACGTCAATGTGCTGAATCGGGAAGACCCGTGATTATTATTACTATTATTATATTATTATTATTACTATTAATATTACGATTATCGCTGTTAATGTGCGTCTATTGTATTTACTATCGCACCAAAAGTCTCGACTTGATCGAAATTTCCAAAATTCGTCCTCTTTCGTTTTCTTTTTCCTCGAAGACTCGTGAGAAGCGATGCAAAAAGATTGAGAAGCTCGTTAATGTATCGGCTTTGAAGAATTTTGAAAAAAAAATGTACGAATACAGTGTAGTAATAAGGATAATAATGAGATGAGAGGAAAAAGGTAATGCGGAAGCGTTTCCGCAGTCGTTCGATCTTCCAGAGCAATCTTGAATTGTGTAAAGTTAATAATCGAGGGTTAAAGGAATCGAGGAGAAAAGTGGAAAAAGAAGAAGCGTTTTTGAGATTTTTTGAAGGATTCAATTTTTTTTTCTACTCCTGATATTTTTTTGTCGGGCTTCAGTATAATCCGGCGTGTCGAGAGAATCATGTTTTTGTTGCGGCATTGCGGGTTGAGATGAACAAAAAAATGAAAAAAAAAAAGAAAGAAAGACAAATTTTCATATTTTTTCCTCATTTCTTTTCTCCTTTCCAATCGATTTTCTTCGTCAATACGAATACCGCGACACGAAATTCTTCACCTCTGAATCGTAGAGCTTATTACGATAGACGATAAGACGCGAGTTGTTTCGCCATCGTTCTGAAACACGAATTAATCAATCATTATGACAAAGATACATACGCAAATACATGATAAATGCACACGTACACACAAGAAAAATAAGCTGTATATTTATATGGGATGTATATACGTGTGTATGTATCCTCGTATTATTAAAATTAAATCATAGATTCTAGTGGTGATAAAGAAAAAAATCATCCCCCGCAAGGATACGAATTTTTTTTTGTAAGCTTGACGCACGCGTTAACTATTCATCAAGATTGTAATCCGAATGGAAGAATAAATAATGAACTGAGGAAAACAAAATTATGAAAAAAACGAAATAAAAATGTCTGAAGAGAAGAATTTGGAATTATAAAAAAACGCATGTATCGTCGAGAAACGTGGCCATGTCGCGAAGATTCGTCCTCGCGTTTCGCGCATCGATTATTGTTTCGTCACTTGTCCGCGCGCTTGCGAATTTTTCAATTTTCCTCGGACGAATTTTCGCGCAGCGTAGAGTCAACTGCGTGCTCAATCTTAGTTTGTAGAGGGAATTTAATCGTACCGTATAGTCTTAGAGAGGAAGAGACGTATCGATCAATCAAGCGATTGAGCTTTGAGGGATGAGGTAAAAATAAATCTGTGTCGTCTCGAAAACAGTACGAATATTGTAAAAAATTAATAACACGTTTGTTTCTCGCTGTCGTTAAAATTAAAAAAATGATCGATAAAATAAAAATCAATTCTTCAGTGACTCGATCAAGAATATTTAAAATCATGGAATAAAAGTGAGAAAAAATGTTTGAACGAGATAATACTCGTCGGATCGATGATAAGACCGTCAGGACCTCTCAAGTATTTTCCTCGACATTTTCTCGAGTACACTCGTGTTTGGAAAATGTATTATCGCAATCGATGATCGTACTGCAGATTTCTAGCCGTTCTCTTCGACGTATATGAATAAATTTTCCACAACTTTTATGCTGTTTCCGAGACGATACTGAAATACCTCGCGATATCTTCGAGTATCGCTGGACCGTGAACGTTTTCAGGGTGATCATGAAGATGAGAAAAAAATGAATGAAAAAAAACGAAAAAATCACGATCAGACTCCTCTCTCCGTGTTTCATCTTCTTTATTATAATTCACGGATTCGCGATTGAATTTTAGTGAGTAATCGTGTATGGGTGTGTATGTGTGCGTGCGAGACGTGAAAAAGAGAGGATGGGAAAAAGAAAAGTAAAGAGGAAAATAAAGGATAGATAAAGAGAGAATCTACCCTGACCCTTCTGGGGCGCCAAGACGCTCAGAATCAAGCGATTATATTGCTCGTAATAAGAAAATAAAGGAAAGTGAAAGACATTCACAGGATTCAGTAGGTTTATAATAGTCTTCTAATGTTGTACATCCAGTCTCTATAATGACGTCAAAACAAAAAATGGACAAAAAAATCAATAAAACCATAATGAAAATAAAAAAAAATTCAACCTATACGCATTGTGTGCTTAGTTGACACTCGGCTAACATGTATCACTTTGTTGAAATAAAGCTAGGCGTGTTTAATACAAAATGATATATTAACAAGACATCACTTGGGCCTACCTTTGAATCGACTTGCTGAGGACTCGATTTTTTCATTAATCAATTTTACAATTATTCAATCTGCTCGAAATTCATTTTCTTTAACATACACATTTTTGTTTAAAATACAAAACGTTTAAAAATAAAATTAGCTCCCTGCAACATGAAACGGTCATTCAATTTTTGCGTAAATTTTTCAATCAAGTCGAATAGTCTTCCGCAAGTTCGAACGTAATTTAAAATAGTTCACGTTCCGATAAAGCTCGAGCACGAATTCGATCTCGGATTATCCGAAGCGGAACGTTCATTCCTGTTTCAAACAAGTAAAAAAGTTAACAGTGCAATTCTTTGAAATAATCCAGATTGAATTCTTACTCGGGATGGAATTACTGAGTAGTTCTTAATTAATTAACCACGTGGATAGCTCTTCGAGTAAATTCACTGCAACGATGTCAAATACCTCTCGAAACAAAAAACATCGTGTAGCATTTTGAATTTTTTTTTTTTAACTCTGAACTTGTTTTTAACCTCGAGAGCAGTTTTTTTTTCTCGATGAGCAGCCACGATTTTATCTTACATGTTTTTCATTGACGAATTTTGTGAAATAGTTCTAGTCTGGAAAAAAAAAGTGGAAGTTAATTGCTGGAAATCTGTACGAAACGCGCATGAAAAATGACACTAACACGCGTGAGAGTTTGACAGAAGTAGTTGAAGGAGGAGAGACAAAAAGTTGGGGGTCAATGAGGGAGAGAGGGCGAGAAGAGTAGAGAGCAAAAAAAAGATAAGAGAGCGAGAGAGAGAGAGAGTGAGAGAAGATGATATCCATCCAACCAACTTGACCCAGGCTCCTGCCCATCTTCGGTAAGCACCATCCGATCCTCCGTAGTCCTGTTAATCTACTTGTCCTATTTAACCGTTTATTTTACTACATCGACCTGTCGCTTCTACTTTTTTTTTCTTTGCCTCATGTTTTACTTTTTCGTCACTGCCCTATTAATTTTTTTATCACGATTTTTCTTTTTCATTGTAAATCAAACGAAATTCAATCGTAAATTTAATTCGAGCGTTCACAGATTTAAATATAATTCACTGAATCCAATTCCCGTGTCTGCCTTTTTTTTCATTCGAATCGTAACGTTCAATCTTGAAGCTCTGTTCACACAAGTCACGATACTTCGAACTTTCTTTTCATCCCTTTTACGTTTGAATTAAAAAAAAAATTTTTTTTTTCGTTCTGTATGACCGATAAATCGAAATATTTTTCCTGAGGCAAATCCCAATAATTTTTCTTTCTTTCCGCGAACGATCGATAAATACGAGATTTTTCTCTCTTTATCAAGGATCTTCTGGCTTTTTTATCTCAAATGTTTGTCTCTATATGACTATATCGAAAAAAAAGAACTATATGTATTACATACTTAAAAAGAATAGTCGAGTTTCGAATAGTTTAGCTGTGAAAAGCGTGAAAATGACATTCTTCGCATTCTGTTTCAGGATATCGATGGAGACCTCTGGTCTGGCGATACCAGCGTATCACTACATTGCTCCAAATCACATTGTCAAATCTCCGATCCATTAAGAGGAGCGCGTGTGTGTGTCGATTTATCGAGACGTACAATGAGCCGGCGTTTTTTTCCTCTCTCTCTTGTTTAACCGGCGCGGAGAGGAGCGTCGAGAGGAGCCTGTAATCCTGAAGGCTCGTCCATCTTTAGGCCGGAGAAGAGAGCGAGAAAAAAATCCACAGTGATAGAGGAAAGGGAGCAGCGACGAGCTGCTCGCGAAAACATTTGTTGACACACCGACAGAAGGAGAATTACGCGTCAATGAAACGCTTCATCGTTCAACATACACAGAGAAAAATACACAGACACGTTCAATACACAATCACACAAAGTTACAGAGACACGAGCGAGCTCAGAGTTATACGAGATCTCGCATATCCGCGAGTTTGAATAAAAAAAGTCGTACGCGAGAGGAGGAAGCGAGAAGGGACAAAGAGGAAGAGAAGAAAAGATTAACGTGGTGTTGAGACATACCCGAGTGTACAAAAATTTGTACAAAAGAGGAGAAGAAAAAAAAACGTCGAATAACAGGGGCTGATGGGCAATAAGAAATAGAAGGGGCGCTCTTTTGAATCGAGTAAGAGACGAGGGAAGGGTAAGGAGGAGATGAAAAAAAAATGAAGAAGAGATAAAGAGGTATAAAACATACAAAAAATACAAAAAAAAATGGAAGCTGCAGCGCGAAGCTGTCGCCGATTGGTAAAGGGAACAAGCCAAAGATATCTTAGTTTTCATTTTTATATTTAACGAGGAAGAAGGGGAAGGTGGTTGAAAAAAAATAAACACTTACACAACATACACGAACACGTATTCATACGCAAGAATTAACAAAGAGAGTAATTGTTATTATTAAATGAATTACTATCAACGCTAATACTCTATTAGGCTACGTTCTCGTATCGCGTTTGTATCTGATGTTGAGTACGTGACGAGATATCGTGATAAGCAGGGAGAAGAGCGAAAAAAAAAGAAACAAGAAAAATAAGTGAAAAGCACAAAAGCGAGAAAGAAAAGATCGAGGAGATTTTTATTTGTACGAGGCAGGCAAGACCAGGCGATAAATTCTAGCGAATGTAATTCGTATTAATCCGCGAGTCCGGACATACAGGGTGACTGAGACGCGTGCGCGGGGTAGTTGCCTTCGTTCCTTTCTTTTCCTTCTTTCCGAAATTATTTCTTCCTTTTTTTTATTTGTTTTGCTGTATTTATTGTTGAATTTTTTTTCAAACGCTTCTCGTCCTGTAATCTCGGTTGAACCCCAATCTCAAGGTGGACCATTTCGAGCAACGAAAATGCGAGGGAAACAAAAGGGTACACGATTCGATTGAAAAAGAATAAAGAACACACGACCGTTCGTAACTCGAAGTTATCGAAATTCCTCTGTAAGGTAGTGGTCTCGATATAGATAAATCTTAAAATTACGTTTTTACGAAAAATCGAATGCGTGATATTTTTCAATCTTTCTGTCGCGGCAATGAGAAAATTGAAGCAAAAGTCTTGTGTCATGAAATGATGCACTTTTGTACTTTTTACGTACTATTTTTAAAAAAATTCAACTTGCAAGTGCAATAACTTCGTAAACAAAGTATCGAAGTTGCTTTTATTTTAAAAAATGTTCGGAAAGTTCGTTTTGGGAATTGAGTAGTTTTTTATAAAATATTGAAAACTTAATAATATTTAAGAGAAATGTGCATTTCCAATGCCTTGACATACGAGATGTATGTAAAATCAGTTCTATTTAAAATAATTCAATTATGTACAAAATTTTTGTATGCAATTCGTAAATGATAAACGTGCGCGAGACTACTACCTTAAGAAGTTTAAATGCCGAAATAAGAGAAATGAAATTTGTATAAAATTTGAAAATGTTTTGTCACAAACGCAATTTTTTGACAATTCTCGTCTTCATTGTTATCGAGCAGTTTTAACGAAAAAGTTACTCTTTTAAAATGTAACTTTTAAAATACGTATATACGAATGTATGTTCAAACAATTGATGATGATGAGGACAGGCTTGTCGCTTATTTGTCACATTAGAATTTTTATTTTATTTCAGTATTGAAACTTGATGAAGTTTGTCGATAAAAGAAGCGCTTCGATGCGTACGATTCGATTGACTTTATACACGTGGACTCGAAATCGAATTATTGTAAAAAATATGGACGTGTGACGCGCCCCTGTCGATGCAATCGCTCGATACAAATTTTTTTTCCCCCAAGAGCGGATAATTAGCGATTTCGGGCGTCAGTGTAGAGCGTTGAAAATCTCATTTCGCGGTAAATGAGGAAACGTTTCCAGGGTACAGTGAATTTCTAAAAATATTCAGAATCTTGAAACAAACATTTCGATTGTTCTTGAATTGAATAAATTTAGATCAATCGAGATTCACTGTACTGGGAGAGAAAGGCGGACGAAAGTTGAAAATCGGAAATCAGGCCCGACACTTTTGTTGAATTAACAAATGAATTATTAACGTGAAATATAAAAATAACGATATATTATATATATACACATATATATATATTTATTATACGATTAAAGAACTAATTAGTGGAGGGATAGCTATTGAGAGAAGTGAGTTCAAAGCAAAACTTAGGAATTGGGAGGAGAGTTTATTTTTTCGCGTCTTCGATTCCGAATCGCGCGCAGCTTAAAAATTTACGAACGTTTTTATCCCACTGAGCAAATTACGGAAGTTTAGCTCGGGAAATGAACTTTTTTTTCTCGTTAAATCTTTCGAAGTGAAAATTTGGAAAATTACGTAAACTCTCATATCTTTTCGTGACCAATGATAGAAAGGAAAATCATACATATCTCCCCTCGATTAATCGCGAGTTCGGTCAAGGCGATCACAGGCGCCGCGTGCCAAAAAGGCGTTATCAAGGACAAAGTGAGGAAGGACGGTTTCAAAATATTTTACAAAATTGACAATACTTGAATTTCCCTTGAAAATCCCTCATACGCCGTCTCAGAAACTCTTTAGTTTTTTCTTTTTTATTTTTCGCTTCCGCGTGATGCGCGAAACATTTTACCTCGGTTGCTGTCCTGTGTAGAAATAATCGAATTTGAATGAATTTTAAATGTGGAGGTGCAAGAACTTGAAAATGGAGTAATCTCTGAAAAAAGTGATTTTTTTATATTTTTAAATTAGAAGATGAAATTTAGATATTTTTAACAAAAAATTGTTTAATAATATTCTTGTCAGCTGCAGCCTCGATTAGTTAATCGACATTGAGAACTACTTGAATACATTTTACAAACAAACAATATTATTTTAACTGCTAAATATAGATAATTTAGTGAACGGTTTCACAATTTTTCAATTATTTTTATGAATTTAAAAAAAATTAATTAATTTTTTTTCTTTGACAGATTTAAATATCTCTTATTCATTTTAATTTTGAAACAAAAATTTAGTTCCTCGGTATCAACCAGAATCGTGTAAATATTCAGACCATGATTATAAAAATAATTTTATCGACTTTAACAAAAGACACCCTAAAAATGAGTTAAAAAATAATTGCAATTTGATCCTCCCGTCAACGTCTCTCTGTTAATTTTTTATTTCCGATATCTGTATTAAATGATTTTCGTTTTTATTTTAGGTCGATCGCAGCGATCGAAAAATTCTCAATGGAGAATCCATGACTGATAAAAAGTTAATTGCTTATCACTTCACTATTTTCGCCGAAAATCGCGTTTTATTGCAGATGCTCGCTGTTGAATTTCCAACTCGCGAAAGTATTAAAAATCTCGCCCTCATTATTTCACGAGACGCAATTGTAAATATAATATGTATAAATACGTATTATTTAAAACGTAAAATCACGTTGTACATATTCGTTGTAGTTTTTATTATTAATTAACGACTAAATACTTGTTTTTTAATCGTGAAAGTGTTGGACACGGGAAAGAATGTTTATTACTTCCCTGCTTGTCGAATTGGCACTTGTGCAAAATTCTTTGTTCGCTAAACCATTGTCAATTTCTAGTTTAAATCCTCACTTATTTATTTATTGATGCGTAATCGCTTAGGAATTTTGTAATCGAGTATAAAGTCATTTTAAACGTTAAGTCGCATTGATAAACGATCGAATAGCAAAAAAAGTTCCAAGACTGCTAGGTAAATGATTTTTGTAATGATTTGTAGGTGAAAAATGTGTTTGGGAGATTTGCGATGTTGGAAGAACCGAGGTTTAACGTTTTGACGTAATCACGTAAAAAATTTTACATATTCAACATATTTAGCAAGCGAGTATTAATTTTATTTGTACTGCCAAAGTTTTTGCTTGTCCTCGCGAAGGAAAAAATTATTTTCTTTCTCTTTGAGGAGACTAGAAACGTGGAAAGTGACGAATAGGATTAAAATTTAAGCTCATATCGTTTAAACATGGCCGGAGAGGTTTTTCGTGTAAACATTGTATACTTTACGATTAGAATAGTCGAGGGCAAAAAAAAAAGAATTTAATATATAAAGCAAATTATATTTTTTATACGCAGGTTAAGCCTGGCAATTGAAAATTGAAAGATGAGGGATAACACGATTGTCAATTGGGAATGGCCAAAATGAAAAAAAATTGTTTTTTATTATTTGTATATTTCAACAAATTAGATGCGAATGAATTCATTATCTGAATAAACGAATTTTAATTGAAATTATCTTTTGAATGTTCAACTTTTCTAGTCTCCTTGAAACTGTCAATGGTCTGTCAAAAGTCCCATCTGTATGTATCTTATTTCGGAAGCCCGTCATTTTTTCGCTTTGTTTCGACGCGATATTCCCCGATTCGCCCCGTAACCCTTGCAGAGTGCGTCTTTTATACACTCGCGGACAAATTTTTCGAGTAACCGAAGAAATGATGAGAAAGAGAGAGAAATTACGACTTTAAGGGAAAAAAATGATAATGAAGATAAGAAAAAAAGAACAGGCGAAACAAAAAGAAGAAAAGATAAAAAGAAAAACAGTTAGTGAGAGACGCTGTATGATTGTGTATATCAACAATAAATATTGCTGTGATTAGAATCGGTTTATTAGTAAGTAGTTAAGAAACAATTTGTAAGGAACATTGGGATTTCGAAAAAAAAATAATAATAATCCAAGTTATTGAAAATGACTTTAAAAAAAAATGATGAAAAATTTTTTGTGTTCGTTCGGCAAAGATAAATTGCGAGAACGTGGGAATAGCATAAAGTGATGAAAAAGTGCGCAATAAAAAAAGTAAAAAGAAAAAAAAACTCTTTCGGATTCGAAAGGAAAGTATTCGAGACGGGAGATTAGATTTGGACGATTGCGAGAAATCCCCCTGAGGTTGCGGATCAGAGCCGCGAGAATCGAAACCGATGGGCATTGACATATATTTTTTTCTTCTCGCCCCTTCCCCCCTCTTTGTCTAAAGCCCGGGTGAGCCCAGATCACCGAGTTTAAATCTCGATCAGTTTTACATAGATGAGAAAATTAAAGAAAGAGAGAGAGAGAGATAGGAGAGCCGAAAATAAGAATAAATGAAAATAAAAATAAAAAATGAAATAGCATAATCCTCAAGCATATCCGTTTTAAAGATACGATTAGACTGTAGAGAATTGTAATATCGATATTATCTTCCTTCCCGAAGTACCAAGCTCATTCAAAGGCAAAAACAATTTACCAGTAATTATCAGTAATCGTTCATTCGATGTTAAACGCGTTTTCCGTTCCGTATCCGTGAGAAGAATTTGTAAAGGAAGAAACGCGAAAACAACACACAGAGACACAAAGTACCAATTAATGATGAAAAAAAAGAAATATCACTGACACATATACAGAGACACGTACACGTAATAAAATATCTTAAACAGCTATAGATGAGAGCTCGGATCTATGATGAAGGATCGTCTTGTAGTCGCTAAGTGCTAAGTGTCGTCAAGTAACTTTGTAAATGAATTATGAATTATAATTAATTATAAAAAAAAAAATTGCCACGTACGTTTGCGAGGGGGCTTCGTGGCGATTGCGTATTGTATCCAGAGGTGCCAAATGCGATGTCGTTATTCGTTATTCGGTTCGGGAAGTTAAGCCACGAGAATACGCTCTGGGGGGAACGAAAGAGTAAGATTTAAAGCTGAATGGAATGTTTTTACATTTGACGGAAAAGCACACACTCTACACGCTCGGGGCACTTGCAGGAAAATAAATGAATCGTGCAGATTTTTTTTTCGTCAATTTGATATGATACGAGACTAAAAAATGATCACGAATATTTTTTGAAAAAAAATTTCGAAAATAAAAAAATATTCGTACTCGATTAAGTTTTGGCTCGAAGTTTCTCGATGGTAGAAATGATTATTCGAAGGGGACGAATAATTACGAAGTGTACAAAAAAGCGCGGGAGCAATGTTCTCGAAATTCGTCGAGAAAAATCTGCACGATTGTTGAATTTTCTCATCAGATTTCACAAATCAGTCAAAAAAGTAGAAAAGACACAGACACGAGGGTGAACGAGAAAAAAATGGCAAAGGGGGGGGACTGAGTGAAAAATAATTCGAAATAATGTGAATCGATGAGATTTTGCATTTCCTCTGTCCCCGTGGTTCGAGAGTTTGAGTCGCGAGGCGAAAAACGAGTGCGATCGGAGAATGTGACGTTTTGCTTGAACGTCGTCAGAAATCTGAGCAACTTGTTGTGGCGTAGAGCAATCTGTTAGTGCAGGGGCCTTATCCTTACTGCGCGGGTTCAGTCCAGCTACGATCGCGAATTCGTTCAAAAAGCGACGAAAAAAAAAATTTATCAAAGACCCGAGAGCCTCTCGATTGAGAAATTTTATCGATAAGAGCATTGCTCTCTCGACGAAGAAAAATGAACGAAAAAAAGAGGCAAACATTTTTTTTTTTCGAATTTTCAAATTTGAAAAAAAATGGAAAAACGTTTTCGAAACCGTAGCTGGACTCACTCCCCAACCTTTACCGTAACGCAGGGCAATCAGCTAAGAAATAACTTAGTTTTTATAGTATATATTGTGTGGCACGGCGTGTCTGTAATCATCCGTAAAATAAAAAAGGTAAAAAAAAATAATAAAAAAAGCGCGCGCGCTGCATATACTCGAGTTAAAGGGAATAATTATGATATTGATAAGGGATAAAAGAATAATAAGCAATTAAACGCGGCGTGGCGGCGCTATATTTTTTGTATGGCGTTAACGCTTTAGAACGTTATTGAGAATGCCGTGTGTGAACGTAGTGCCAAAACGAAACAAAAAAAGGGATGATAATAGTCTGACAACCTGTGGAATTCTAATCGACCGGGGTGTGTCTAAATAAGTCGATAATTAATCATATTGTCGCGAGTATGGAAAATAAATGATCAATGATAATAAAACAAGCGGCGACAAATATGACGGAACGGCTCAAGCCTCGTGCCAAGCAATTTTTTTCAATAAAATGATGAAATGAGAGGAAGGAAAATATACGAATATCGGAAAAAAACATTCGCGTGCCAAATTACCGTAATCTTCGGAGCGGATTTTTATTTCCGACCGCTCAAGAAAAATCTCAAATCCTTTGAAACTCGATACTCAAAATTGTAGATAAAAAAAATTGACAAATTTTGGAACCCTGTGAGCAAAATGCTATGCGCTATTTTTTCACTTGATTCATCGCACGAGGACTCGAATTTGATTAACATGAAAATTAAATTTGAAAATAATGAGGTGTGTAGTAAAATAAAATAAATAGCAGCTTCGCGCACTAGCGTATCGTTAGGGAATTCGAAATTTCTCAGATTACTTTCACACTTTGTCACAATTTTTCGTTCTCATTTTTTTGATGCGTACACGATGTACATTGTGAAATTTTGTCATCCTCTTTACCATCCACCTTTCTTTCATCTGTGATTTTTTTTTTCTTTCTCCGGAACCCACTTTTTCCTCTCGTTGCTATTTCACCTTTTATCTTTTTCTTCTCTCACCTGCTAAAAATGCTGAAAAAAAGAAAAGGCTTCACCGACTTTTTTCGAAACTCTCAAGTCGTTCGAGTTTTTTGTTCATCGTAAAAAGAGGATTCTATTTTAAAAAAAAATAAAAATTGTACTACCCTTTCAGAGACTCGATCAATCCCAAGAAAATTTAATAAATTGATAAATCGAAATGAGCAAAAAACAATTGCAAATGTGAAATAAATAAAAATTATTGATTCTCGTTATCAATAATAATTTTAATTTTTTTATTTGATAAAATCCGAAGAAGCTTTTTCTTTCGAATCCTTCAACTACGTTGCTTCCCTCTAGCCTTATCGTCTCTTTTATCCCGCTCTTCCACTAAATATTATTATTATATAAAAAAAAATACATGTATGTATATAAGCATTCGACTTTTTTTGGCCAAAAACAACTTACGTTACGAAGCCTTTAAGAAACAGGGTCATAAATACTTACGAGTAATACGAGTATTTAAATTACTAATGAGAAATGAAGAGGACATAGGAACGGCGAGATCGAATGAAAATTGAAGATTGGCTGAAGAAGCGTAAACGAGAGAGAAAAAAAATTGGTTAAAAAAAAGGTGCTTTTGATCGGCACGTTGCTGAGAACAGGATTGCGAGTTGCGCCGAGATTGAAGCCAGCAATGAGCGGGCGAAGTGGCAGGAGAAAACGAGAGAATTAAAAAAATTGCGAACACAAGCGAATCGTAAAAATTAAAAAAAAAAGTACATTATTCCAGGGTAAAGTTTTTTGTAAAATTGTCTGGTATGCGATATTTATGTAAAAAAAAAGAATGACGAAAAAAAAAGGAAAAGAACAAAAGCGTGAGTGAATTAGCGAAGCGCGAATGAGATTGCGTGATTGTGCGAAAGGTGATAAACTATACGACTAATAGAGAAAGAGAGAATAGCACTTCGAGACTGAAGAAGTGGAAGTCGATGAAAGAGAAAAAATGATTAAATTGAAGAAAAAAACAAGAGAAAAACAGATGACAAAAAAAATGTACAAGTACTTTGTTTTTTGGAGGCATATTAGATATGATTATCGCATCATTATCATTACGATTAAGCGTATAATGAGGTAAAATTTATCATAACGAGTAACAAGAATAATAATAAATAATAAATAAAGCAACAATAATCATTACTTCACGATAAATTAAACGGTAATTATTAAATGAGAATAATAATAAATAATTAATTAATGAATAATAACAATAATAGTTATAACAAGATTAATTCACAATTGTATCGTCATCATTATCGTTATAGGGCAAAAGGCTTGCGAGTGTTGAAGCGATGTATCGGCGTGAGTGCTTTATTGATATAGTCTCGTCTGCGAGTATGCTCGAGAGAACGTGAAGAATTCAGGTGAAGAAATAAGAAAAAAGTGTTGAGCTAAAAAAAAATGGAAGCAGAAAAAAAACACAATACTCCGGGCGCAATTAGCCGACGTAACATATCCGTAGAGTATGAAAATTTGTTGAGATGCATTTCTTCGTAACCGCGATGCATCTGCATAAAGATCCACGGACACGTACGGACACATACAAGTACACACAGACACAGGCACATACACGTAAATATTATATATAAATCTACAGAAATGTGTATACAAATGACATATATACCTTCGTTAATCGTTACGATCTTAGAGGATCACAGGAAAAGGAAGATAAAGACAGCTAAATGGTACATTTATTCCACGCTATTGCGTTTATATTGGTGATGGAATCATTTTACGAGACCACGTAACATCTAACGTGAAATTATGCATTGTTGAAACGCGAGTGAACATTTTTTTTAGGTGAAATTTAAAAAAAATTTTTTTTTTGATGAGAGAGAGAAGAAAAAATAATTCGTGTTTCAACAATGAGAGTTCAACGTCACGAGCATACACAAAAGCGTTTTGCATGCTGAGAACAAGGGGAAAAACACGCACTCAGGTGATCCTGGCCACCCGAACAGGAAAAGAACAAGAGAAAGATGCGCGGAAGAATTTTTGTTGAATTATTTTGGTGAGTTCATAAATTTTTGTGTTTAATTGTTGAAATGTCGAGATGGCAAATTTAAAAAATTTTGAAAACGAGTATTTTTCATTATGAAAAATAATCGATTTCGAACTGAATTCCAATATGTTTTGATTTTGGGTCACAAAATCTTTGAATCTAAAAAAATTTTAGAAAGTTAAGAAAAATTAAATTTCCAAAAAATTCGATAACTCTCTCTTTTTCTTGTTCCTTTTCGAAATTCCGAATTGACCCACCGATATTCCTTTTCCCAGGTCTTCGAACATCCCCGATGCATCGGCAAAATCCTCGAATGTCGATAAATTATTTTAAAAAATATTTTTGTTCGACAGTAATGAATCACGATCTTTAATCTTTTTTTTTCTAAAAAATTTAAAAAAAAATTCCTTTCCTTCGATGTAACAAATTATGGCACTGACTGTATTGTTGCTAAAATAACGATTTGAATATCGAAATACCGAAGATGTCAGAATTTCAAGATGTCCCACCTTGGAATTTCGCGAATCATTGAACGAAGAGCCCTAAAAGAGACAAAAAAGTGACGCTCGTAAATCGAAGCGAGACAAAAAATAATGAAAATTAAACGTGATTCGTTCAAAGACTCGTATTCGAAGATTCACGTCGTTGCTAATTTATTTCATACTTCTCTGCGTCTTCGAATTTTTTTTCTTCCATCACTCTCTGTAATTAAAGTACTTCCTCATTGATAAAGAATCATCGTCATCCAAAAAACAAAAAAATAAAACGTCTTCTTACTCGTTTTTAGAAAAGAAAGTCTAATGAAACTCGATATTTTTTATTTTTTCGCGAAAGAGAAAAAAAAGAATGAAAATACGATAAGAGAGGAAAGGTGAAATTGAGTTTAAAAAAAAAACTAATGAAAATCATTGTGATAAACGTACACTCTGGTGGGAATGACGAGCGACTTTTTTGTATAAATATAATGCATAATCAGCGAGTATTCATCAGGAGCGGATAATCTTCTTTTTTTTATAATAATATATATTTAGAGATGACATTTTTTGATAATGAAAAAATATCATAATCGTTTCGACGTCACGTACGAGATCAACCGTACTAAGATTTTTTTTTGAAAGCGATCTTCTAATTATCATTTCTATTGTTATGTATTTATATTGATTGTATTTTTACGTAAGGTGTATACGTTGTTAATTAGTTAACGTAGGGAGGATTATCGTTTTGAGGACCGTGTAATCATTGAAAACGTGTTATATGATCTGTCATTTTGACCTCGTCAAGATCGTCGTTAGAACGCAACAAAAAATGTTTATTTTATTTGAATATTCAAATTTAATTATTTTTTAATTTTGTTGGGTTCTAACGATTTTTACTTTCATACGGACATTTGTAAAAAAAAATTGACAAATGTTCCTCGTTGAGTTTCAACGATTCGACGAGACTCGGATGATCGTTTTTTTTCTCTATTTTGTTTATAAGCTTTTATTTGCTCAAAGTTCTTCTCGCTGAAAGTTGCGAAGAGAACGCCGTGCGCACGTGCAACAAGTTCATTTAAACTTTCGTCTACGTTAAAGTCTAAGTTGAATAAAAAAAAATTTCGAACAAAAAGGGACGAAACGAGTTGGCAGAGTCATCGTATTAGTGATCGATTGAGTATATGAAAAAAAAAATATTTACATGTGAATATGAATAAAAATTCTTACACGATCGTTCGGTTTTTTTCTAATTAGCTCGCGTAATTTATTAATTTGGCTCATACTTTAAAAGATTGTATATACGAATATGTACACGCAGCTTGGGAAATTGGAAATTTATTTATCGATCGACTGTCGGGGATATTGGCTGAGGGGAGGCGAAAGTAAAAGAGAGCGACGAAAATGGAAGATTTTCGAAAATACAAAAAGTATCTCAGATGAGAGGATGATAAAACAGTGAAAGCTCTGCAACCAGCTGAACGAACACTCGTCAAAAAAATAATTGACGAAAAATGATAAATCGTTTTGTATGTACGAATGAACGAACAACTAATAAAAAAAAATGAAGATAAGAAACAAAGAAAAAAACAAAAAGAGAGTCGAGATCTCACAGAGCAGGCACTTTGCCCGACTCCAACCGGGAACAACCATCTTTTATTTCACACAATATTAAAATATATTATAAAATAAAATGCACTCGGCGTTCTTGAAGGCGTGTATGTATCAACTTTATATTTTATCAATCGAGATAAAAAGAGAGCGTCGGATATTTGATGAAAAATGTGAAGAGAATAAAAAAAAAAGTCACGAATTACTACCGCCCGATAGTAATGTCATGTTCGTAAGGGCAATAATATTGTAAATTTCAAATACTCTGTATTTGAATGTGTAAGATGCATACAAAAGACAGATTTTTTAGATATTGCACTATATAATATTTATTATTGTATAAGGTATCGATACCAGTCACGAACGACTGCGTTCTCGTGGCTCACGTAACAAAAATTGATGAATTAATTGAGAGAAGAAAAAAAATGATGGTGAAAAAAAAAGGTTTGTCTCGTCGAAAATACAAGGTACATGTATTTTACCGCGCTCACAGCATTATTATAACACACACCGCGTATTTAATCCATTAATCGAAGCTTCGGTGTACAAAGTATGTCGATGGTAAAAACTATTTTAGTTGAGTCACGGGTATGCAATTGTCGGTAAAATCATTCTTGATTAATTAATTATTGAGAATTAACGATAAATGAGAAGAAATGCCAACAATACGTGAAATAAATACATACACTGTTCTTTCCATCATAAGACCGGGGAAGCAAGATTTTTAGTGTTTACACTACAATTGATAATTCTATTATTGCATAATATTATATTAATAACAATATTATTATTGTAATGTTTGTTTTTCGTTATTAAAGTGTGTATATAGCAATACAGCTCCGAAAAATTGTAATGTTGACTTTTCAGTCTCACTCTCCTTCGTCGATACCAACATCCTTCGTTGATGTCACGTCGTTTAGATATTTCTCCAACTTATTGATTGAATAAACATATTTGAATGAAATATTTTTCATGCTTATTTTTCGACTTATTTCTCCTTGTACTATCCTCCTTCGATATATGACTCTACGTATTTAGATATATTTTATTACATTTATCTTATTATCTTAGTTAGAAAGTTGACATTTTTAATTTTCATGTTTAAAATTCTACTCAATAAGTTTCTAATGTTTATCAACAAATTTTATATTTATTGTTTAAGCAAAAAATAAAGAACATTCAAATTTAAAAAAAATTAAAAAAAAATTTTTTACAAAATTATTTAAACTTGGTTATTATAGTAATATTTTTTTATGTACTAATGATGATAGAAAAAACTATCAACAATGTTATGTGAAAGTGGTAGTGGAAAGAAATTATCACCAAAACTTGATCGTTCTAATCAATTATTACGTGCTGTTAGAGAGGAAAATTCGTTTTGCTGTCATAAGTGGATAATTTCTTAAAAACTGTTTAGTACAAGTTACTAAAGTACATAAGTTAATGAAATTTGGCAGAAAGATATTTTAATATTTAAACATCTTGAAAAAAATGCACAAGTAACTACTATCGTTTTTTCGATATTCATATAATTTGCTATAATCTCGTTTTCGACGAATCTTCATAGGATTACGTATAGTATTCAATTTATTATAACTTTTAAACGATTTAGTGAATTGAGTTGAAATTTTCAGAAAAGCATTCAAGTTCTGTTGACAGTGACTGGTCAAATTTTCAGAATTTCACCACCATTTTGAGTTACGTCCTGTACATCTCAAACTAAAATAATTTATGCAAAATTTTTTTTCTTTCAAATGTCGACATTAAAATGAATTTAAAATGTTTAGCTCGATTTTTTGATTTTTTCCGCATTCAAGTAGTATATTGATATGTTAAACAACGATATGATTTATTTCGTTATTCTTGGAGATGATTAGAATTTATAAATGTTCTCAAATTCGATTCATTCGCGGTTTTTTAGAAACGCGTATCAATGCCCTCTGTCGCTGAGTATCGCCATCATGAGAATTCAATTAACCCGCACTCTAACGGCGACCAACGCCTGGAATACTTTTTTGTCTCTCGCAGTACCACTCTCCCAAAATCGACTTTTTCTGTGGATTTTGTTGCTTACTAGATCAGCTGGCCGTGGAAAAGGATTTTTCAGTTTTCGGAGCTCAAAAGAATAAATCATGAATCCGAACGAGATTTTTGATGTCACGGCTAAAGAGAAGAATATTTTGATAGCTCGTGCAGCTAGACGAGAGAAGCTGCGTAAATTATTTATACAAGAAACGTCGAATCCCTATCGTCATGCGGCCGGAGTGCCATTGGCAAGTGTCTTTGTATACTTTTCGTAAAACTCCTCCGGTAGTTTTTTGTTTTCGGACACTCCAAAGTGTCAAATTGTTGAAAGCGTTAAAAATTAACACTAATACTATTTTTTATCATCCAGAAAACGGTCAATTTTGTAAAGAGTTTAAGTTTACCTGATTGACAATTGTCAACGCTTCGTTATGCAATTATGTAACAAAAAAATTCAATTCATTGCTTGTAATTTACAATTTTTAAATCTGTTCAAGTTCAACAATGAATATAGAAAGATATATGATTCGATAATCTAAGAGTTTTTGGATGGAGCCTTTTAGAGTATTCAAGTTGACATAGTTTTTTTAAACATTTGTTTCTTTTTTGTTGTTGTAGAAATCAGTGACTTTCCTGAATAATTATCAAGCAAAATAATATTACGAAGTTTCGTTATTAACGGTTACATTAAAATTGGAGATGTTATGTTTATAAATTCAAATATATTTTTAGTTGGATCCAGCATTTGCTCGAGTGGAAGCAGCAAAAGTGACAGCAGGAGCATTCTTCAAACCCGTAGCTTCTCAAGTTCTGTTTTTCTACGGAGGTGTTGTTCTTCCATTTGCCATAGCCATACTAGCCAATTGTCGATTTAGGGTAAGTTATCAATGTGGTCAATATCTTTTCGAATCTAGCTTTGCTAAAATTTCAATGGAAATAATATTTTTGAATAAAAAACTTCCTCTGAAATGTAAAAACTCGATTTCCTGAATGAAGTCAATTTTATTTATCATAACAAATATTTCAAAGTTTGTTTTTTTTAAGTATATTACCAAAAAAGTAAAATTTTCATTGGTTTTGGTGAATGGAGACTCTCTCGATTCAACCTCTCATCGGCAACAATTTTTTTATTGATTTGCAGGCAAAGCAGGAAGCAAATTATAGGAGTGGAAAAGTCGCTTACAAGGATAGATGGGATAAATTGAAATAATTGCACTTCTGAATGAAAATGTAGATAAAACTTCAGTGTAAGAGTCTAATTTGTGAATTGAAGAAGAAAGAGAAACCTTTAATAAACGAATAAGTTTAATGCCGTTGTGATTTTTTATTAGCTCCTAGTTGTTTCTGAAATTATCATTATGCTATTTTCAATATAATTATTATAAATGGATACGTAAATTTTTTATTTATGAACATATATTGATTTTAGAAGAATAAGAAAAGAATATTTTATTACAGAATTATAAATTATCGATCTTCTAGTTGTTTATCTCGTGCCACAACACTGTCGTCAAATTTGACCATGTAAGTTGTACCTTTGTGCCAGTGAGCCGTGACTTTGGCAGGCTGAAAAAAATTGAACAATATTAAAAAAATTTTCCTTGAAATAAATAAGAAAAAATGATAATCATTTTCAAAAATAAATTGCTTGATTAAAAAAAAAACATTTCGTTCTAAAGTAAAAAGTTGGAATATTGATTGGAAAAAACGTAAGCATTATATCTTTTCAACAAAACTTACAAATCCAGAATCGCAGAGTACAGCTTCTACAATCCCAGCGACGAAAGATGCACAATTCAAGCTTCCTTTATCTTTGGGTACAGACACAAATTTATTCACTAGAGATTCTTTTTCTATAATGTAATATGTCCTTTCATCGTCATTGGCATGTTCCAACTTGTCTGCTTCTCGACCAAAGAGCGATTTCCATAAAGTGCTTTTTACAAAGAGCAAAGCGTTCAAAAGTTTGATCTCTCGTTTCCCACTTTTTTCTCTAACTACCAAAAGATCTGTTATTTTATGACCAACTTCTGTACCCATTTCAGCCAATCTGGAACAAATTTTTTTATTCAAGTTTCCAACAAATTTAAATTAGTAAATTTTCTTTATTCATTACACAAATTTTTTGCTCCGAATTATGAAAATTATAGTAAAATGTGCAGGTGCAGTTTCATATAATTGTGTGAGAATGTAAAATATGTTGATGATAAATAAAAATAAGATTTATAAAAGCTTACTTGTTTTGAAGTTCTGGTACCGTATATACACGGTTTTGACAATATTGCACGAGTTCCGAAAACAAAAGTGCATAGCAGCTGAGACTAACCTCTCCTTTGCCTTTGCTCAGTGGTTTGTCGAGGATACTCGTTCGAGAACGAACTGCAGAGATAGTTATAGACGACATCTTAACAAAATAACTTTTCAGTTCTTACGGTTTCGTTCCTCGTTACAATTTTTCTCTGATAGTAAAACAAAATCTCAAATAGCAGTGACAGTCGTTATTCTGACATCTCCAATGTAATAATAACAAGAAGAATGGAGAATGGAGGTTCCACTCTAACCTCTGTTGCGATATAATAATAATGGTAAATAACTCGGACGTACGCGGGAGCTTATTTTTTGAATTCTCTTCTGATTCTGTTTTGTTTTCGTTCAATTATTTCGATCTCGCATCTTTTATTATAGGATTAACATATTTTATACATTAGTTTTTATATTTTGAATAAAGTTTGTCATTAAAAAATCGAATTGAATGATATGTCAAACTGATTAGTTCATTTTGAAAGTAAAAAGAACCGCCGGAAACATAATTTTAATCGCCTCTTCAACAATATGGACCACCCTAAATTGATATAGCTATCAACAAAACTACATATAGTTACACAAATTTATTTTTATCATATTATTTTAGTTTTAGATTTTGCACATTATTTGAGTTTAGTAACACTGTTCATAAAATTAGAATAAAATTTTGATTTTGGAAAAATGTAGGCGAAAATATGTGTCAAGAAAATTTTGAAAAGTGCCCGTATTCGCAATTACATATTTTTACTTGAGAAAAATTTAAAAAACATCAACTTTTGTTTCAGCTGTCAAGTTATAGTATTATTCGATATTAGATAATTGCGAATTCTATTTCCATAGTTCGTTCTATGAAAACTTCATGATCATGAAATATAGAAAAATGCAAACATTGAGAAACGAGTGACATTCAAACAAATGGAAGAAACGACACCAAACGTGACAGAAAAATGATAGCTCATCAATTTCGCAGATTTCTGTTGAAATTTTAGAAATAATTTCCATCTATTTTTACTACTTCGAGTATAAATGGGTCATTCCATGTCAAATCACCGAATTGTAAAAATTGTAATGGTTATAATTTAGATGAATTTTTTATGTTTTTGTACGTAAAAAAATATGCGAACCCTGTACTTTGAGCCCTTAATTTTCAAAAGCCTCGAAGTTATAAAGTTTTGAAAATCCCAAAAAATATAACGACATGGTAATTTTCTAGTATTCACATCTCCTGATTAAATTAGCGTGATCACGTTTGTTCGGTGGCTATTTTTTTCGTTTTGAAATGTAGTTTTTGTGTAAAAAAATATTAAAATCAAAATGTTTTTGTTTCACCGTTCCAAAACGAAGAAAACTACATTCCAAAACGAAGAAAGTATAGCGACTGGACAAACGTGATTACAATAATTTATCAGGAGATATGAATATTAAAAAATTATCATGTCGTTATATTTTTTTGTAATTTTCAAAACTTTATAATTCCGCGGCTTTTGAAAATCAAAATACAGGGCTAGGCATATTTCGACACGTACAAAAACATAAAAAATTGAACTAAATAAAAAATTACAACTTTTAAAATTCGGCGATTTGACATGGAATGGCACATATATATGGTCATTGCATAAAAAACATTTTTTATAATCATATTATTTTAAATTTAAAAAGTTTAAGGGTGTATGGAAACCTTTTTTAAAAATCATAAAAAATTACTGAAATTTTGGCATGTTACTTGTGAATATATTTAATAATTCTCTTCCAACGTATCAAATTTTATCTCAGCATCGACTAAAACAACTATAAAAAAATGAAACGTTCCACCTTTTGTAACCCATAAATTCTAATAAAAAAAAACGTCCTCGAAATTCCAGATATAAATACATAATTCCGGCGGTTTGACTAACGCGTTGATAGCTAAGTCAGTCAGTCACCTTATACTACACATATCGGCAGTAAAAGATTAGCGAATTCACAAACTTGAAATTTATTATGATTATTGTCACGAAATTTGCTCGAAGCTCATCGAAAACACATGTTAAGAAAATTATGTGTAATTATATTTTTTTAAATAATCAAACAAAAGTATTGACACAACAGAATTATCAGATTTATTGACAAAAATAGTGAATTACGCAAAATGAATTTTTCCTCAAAGTGTGAATTATTGGAGGAAAATGTTAAAAATTTTATAAAACTTTGTTGCGTTCTTTCCGAAAATAAAGTTGCACATAGGAAACTGGTAATTATAGATGATACAGCAAATATTTTTCTTCACAATTTTGCGCAAGGATAAATTAGAGTTTTCCTGTAACGGTTATTATTAAATATTAAAAAAAACGTGGTAAAAAGAAAACTCGATAAAATTTCAATTTGAATATCGAACCTTTAGTATCACAATCGATTGCGCACAAATTTGAATTTTCCTCCAACTGTCGACTGGTGAGGAAACATCTCAGACCTTACTTGAAATTGATTTGTATTATCGCAAATAGGAAAATTTTTTATGATGTAAAATTGTAGGAAAAGATACTATTTTCTACATTTCAATTTCAATACTTCATCCAATAATAATAAAATCATTAAAAAATATTAATTGAATCTTGAAAAATTTTAAATCCTGTGTTTCAAATTATATTAAATCGTAAACTATCGAATTATACTGTTGAAAACAATTTTTTAAAATTTTCTTTAAATGTAAATAGTTAATAATAATCAATAATGCCTATGCGAATATTCATAGATATTATCAAATACTCTTAGTGTCACATTTTATCTGATTTTGTTATTTACAACTTGCTTACATTAGTTTTTACCTGGAAAAATTAGAAATTCTTTTTACATACATTTTTAATGAATGCAATATTTAGAGAACAACTATACTTGAACAAAAGAATATTTTTCAAAAATTATGCAGATTCATTATGAGCTTCCCAATACGTGTTAAAAATATTTTTTTACAGGTTTACAGACACTTGCACAGGTACGTGGCTGAAAAGTTATTGCTTCGAATCGTTTTTCTAAATTTCTTTGACAATGCTCATATGAGAATTATAATAAAAAAATCGTGTACATTTATCGATAATTTAATCACAATTTTTCCTGTTTTTTCTACAAGAACATTAATAGTTATTATTGTTTTGAAAAATCCATCATGTGTATTTAAAGAGTATATGAGAATGTGGTTTTTTGGAATTTACAATCAGATACATCTTCGACGATTGTTTCTGAAGAATAAGAAACAGCACAATGAATAGTGCTGCACCTACAACATTTCACTCTGCAGACAACAGTTGATGACACATCGTTCGCATCAATAGGTAACGAATGGTTTAATACTCATCGCATAATTTAAAACCGAAGAGCTTTCAATAGACTGCATTTTTATGCCTCTCGACAAGTTCCTGACGTATTCACATTAATCAACAATCTTTTACCTATTCATCTCGACGCTGAAGTCCCAATGAAATCTTCTAAGCGGGGATTTACCCGGGATAAAATAAACAGCGAGACGCATCATTAAAAAAACCAAAACTTTTGTCAAGTCATAGCGGGTAAATGCGATGTACGAGGAAATTAAATATTAGTTCTCTTAATAGCACACGAGAATTTAAAGAAATCCGCGAGATTTAAATTTGCCGAAAAACATTTAACGATTCGTAGAATGGATTAGAGTTGCTTTTTGAGTTTCGTGTAAATTTAAGACCTAATAAATCACAAATGTAACGCGTCGTTAGGGAGGATAAAAAAAATGTGGAATAACCGAATTGTGAGTTTTACAGAAATTGTTATCTCTCAGCTAGATCGTCGAAAGAATGAGAATAAATAACCGTAGGTAATCTTCTTCAACAGGTTTCGTGGATATTCGAATACCTCGCGTATCACGATTGCGCAACGTTATATATGCTGAAGGTGTTATTGGCATCTTTCAGGGTTAACGCGCTCCGTAGCGAATGAACGTTCATTCAAGCGAGCAAAAAAGTTACGCGAGACACGGACTGCAGTTGATAATACGGATAAGACAAGACTCCGAACTATAGAGTCCGCAACTTTTTTCACGAGTCGAGAGCCTCAACGCTTTCCTCTTCATTCCAGTTTAAAAAGGAAAAATTCTGTTTTTCCCCGCAATGTCAAAGACACTGATTTTATTTTTTCTTTTTCGCAAAAACGCGACATACGTCGATCCGCCGCGATGCATGCAGGAACCGCATAGAGGGGTCTGCTAGAAAAATGCCAAGACCGCGAGGAAACCATGTGGTGGGGCTTTACAGCCGGTTATTATGCCTCCGATATGGCTTCGAAGCAATTAATACTATTGTTATGATTCCCCTCCAGGTAGGCGATACGCGTGTGTACGCTTTTCCGCTTCAAGTTGTTCAGTTCGTTTCGAGATAGCTCGGGTACGCCAAGGTCTGCTTACTGGCTCTCTATCTCGATCCTCGATTTTCTTCTTTTTTCTCTCCCTTTACTCCAGTTAACTCCCAGTGTTCTAAATAAACATAAAATAACAGATATTTAAAAAAAACCGTTTAAGTGTGTCAACAGTTTAGCCTACTTATTATTTTTTTTACAAACTAGTTTTCTTATCTGTCAAATATCCAACGAAACTATTCGAAATTACGGAAATTGTCGTCTGCTATTAGCACGAACATTTTAAAGTGTAAGCTTTTTTTTCGAATTTTCGTACTTTCTTCGCACCTGCGAGCGGAAGTATTCGAACGAGTTCTCGGGCCCGTTGCTGTAGTCTCCGTGATTTTGGTTTCATTCTGTCACGATTCCACGAATCTCTCGTGAACTCTTGTCCCGTTCAATTATGCGCATAACAAAACAACAATTTTTTTCGATGGCGTAGATCTCGAATGCTCTTGAGGACATCTCTCCGTGACTCCGAGACATTGATGTAATCGTCGCTGAAAATATCATCCGTTCCACTCGCGCGAAAAATTCCTTCCGTCCAGCTGGTCGAAGCTTCGCGCTATTTCATTCAATGACTCGCCAATTGATTTCATCGAGGGTCACTGGATTACATCGGTCTATGTGCGCGTTTCAACTCTGGAAAAAAAATTCCGCTCCGAATTAATAAAAAAAAAAATGATAAATTGCTCAAAGACTTGTCTCTTGGAAAAAAATAAAAAGACTATAAAAATATCGATTAAAAAATATTTACCCAAAATTAAAAAATGAGTGATGAAAAAAATTAATTAAAAATCTAACAAAAATAATAAAAAAAGAGCATCGGTAATAGTGAAAATGAAGAGTCAGTGAGTCGTCGAGAAAGATGGTTTCTTAACGGTTCAACCGCGATAATCAAAAACTCTTTTTATCTTACTGTAAATCTTGGAGGGGATAAAAATTTCTTCGTCTTTCCCGAGAAGCGATAAGGCGCGAATAATGTCACGCGTTCGCGGTTAGAGAAGATATACGAGTTTCAATCTCGTATTTCATCGTGCTCCCTTACCATGCCTAACGAGAATGTGACTAAAGGTCCAAACGACGTGGAGCAACCGGACAAATGCCGATCGACGCCGATTTTTTGCGAGCCGTTCCCGAGGAACGGGGAACCCGGAACGAGCTCCGCGAGCAATTCGGGCGAGGAGTGCATCCTGAGGATGAATCACACTCACAACAAGGCGACGCAGATCGGTTTTCCAACCGTCAGCTGGCGTTATGCCCAGGGGATGAGCAATCGGCCGACGAGGCCGACGTCGATCGGGCATTTGCCGAGACCGGGTCAGCTCGATGGCTCGAACGTCTCGATATATACGCCGGCCAGGAACATGCTGTACTCCAGTCGAAGCGAGGTCATCCTCTCACCGAGGAATCGTCAGCCGAACAGATTCGTCGCCCTTGACATCATACAGTCCAGCTCCCAGTGTGGAATTTACTCCGGTAGTAATTTCTCGAGCAACAATGCGAATTGCAATTGTTGCTGCAACTGCAACGGTGGCCAGAACAATCCGACGTCCTCGGGGCATCATCAACCGTCGTCCGATGATCCGGACAGTCCTCAGGGTCTCTCGTGGCGAAGACTTCACATGAGTCGCGCCAAGCTCAAAGCGACTGCGACCACTTCCGAGCTGCTCAGTGGTTTTGCCATGGTGAGAATCTTTTTCTACTCCTTGGAATTCCGTCCATTTTTTTCCCTGGCGATTCCTCGATGGGACTCAAGGTCGCTGAAATTTTGTGACCATTGAAACAAATGCAAAAAATAAGCACGAATGTTTTTTACGTGAATCGAGAATTGCAATAATTGACGTTATTTTGTTTCCGGTGTTGACATTGGAGGATTGTGGGTTTTCTTGTTTTTTTTTTTTTATTAAAGAACAAATTAACGCTTCGATAATCTGCGAGTCATTTGAATATACGATAAAAAATATAATGAATATTTGACACATGTACTTTTAAGGATGTATAGACAGTACAATCTCTGATAAAAGTTACTTTTTCATAATGAATTGTTAAAATTTAACCTTTGTTTTTTTGTTAGAAAATTTTAATGTTGTTATGTTATTTACAATGATACTCGATACTTTGCTAATGTTTTATTAACAATTTTCATATTATTTATTCTTTAAACAATTAAAAAACAAAAGTTTTCAGACAAAATTGTTTAAAACTCGGTTTT
Source organism: Cremastinae sp. B BG-2022a (assembly GCA_030522605.1). Taxonomy (NCBI): domain Eukaryota; kingdom Metazoa; phylum Arthropoda; class Insecta; order Hymenoptera; family Ichneumonidae; species Cremastinae sp. B BG-2022a. Next base: position 22,644 of record JAPYYX010000384.1, on the reverse strand, counting down.
TAACATTGTTTATGTGTGCCAATTATAGAAAAATAATATGAATAAAAAAGTATGTTTTGAATCATTTTCAAAAGGAAATTTGTGAATTTTCCATTAGAGACAACGTGAAACTAAGAATGTATAAGCCGTACAATTCCTGATTAAAGTGACTTTTTCATAATGAATTGTTAAAATTCCACTTTTTTTTTTTTGTTAGAAAATTAAAGTTTTGTGTTGTTATTTACAATGATACTCGATACTTTGCTAATGTTTTATCAACAATTTTCATATTATTTATTCTTTGAACAATTAAAAAACAAAAGTTTCCAACACACATGTTTAAAAATCGGGTTTTAACATTGTTTATATGTGCCAATTGTAAAAAAAGAATATGAACAAAAACGTACGTTTTGAATAATTTTTAGAAGCAATTTTGTGAATTTTCCATTAGAGACCACGTGAAGTTGGAACGACTTAAAAATTAAATGAACCATTCAGTCAATCGTTTATAAATTTTCAAGAGAATTTTTAAACATACTCACAAATAATGTATCAAAATTTCAGCAATTTTTTACGATTTTTTAAAAAGGGTCTATACATCCTTAACATGACACTGAAATATCAAAAAAAGATTTTTTTTCGAGTTAAAATTCATTTATTCATTAAACTATTTATAGCTTATTGTTTACTGTATAGAGGCATAAGACTGGACATTGCGATCGTAGTTTCTTGAACCTCATTCTTTGAATAATTTGTTTTACATCGCAAGTGAAATCGAGAGTGGATGTGAAAAAAAAGAAAAAAATGAGGATTGCAAAAAATTGATGACGGGATGCGTGAGTGTTTGTGAACGCGAATAACGTCGCGAATCACATAATCGTTAGTACGTGACACGATTGTTATGCTGATCGTGAGCGTTGCGACGTTAATACAGCGAGCAGATCTGTTATGGATAAATAAAAAATATCATCCGACAATTGAATAATCGCGTTGACAACGTTTCGTGCGAGTTTTTTCGATTCGTCGCCTCGAGATTGTGGAAGAAGCGACAATTTTACAACTTCGAAAAATCAATTATCGAGAGCTCATTTTTTTATTAGGGTGAACGATTGGACATTGATTTATTTTGCGGTTGATGAGCGATCCGGTACTTTTTCCTCGAAAGAAAAAAACACATTGTGGGAAATACAATTACCGAGCACGTCAATATTAATTGCGAATAATCCTTACGAACAGTTCGGAATTATGCAAGAGTCATTTGACCATTTGAAGACCTGTTCACTCACACTGTCATACGAATGTAGCTTCATGGGCGAGCAATTATCACGCTGAATGTCTAACTCGAATGACTTTGCCGAATATGGAATACTAAATGAACAAAGAATTTCCATACGCGATATAGTGACCTTTGCAAATTTGCAAATGTTAAAGTGAGTGCAAAAAAATGCACTGGTGCGAAATAATTTCAATAATTGTGATTTCAGTCGTCTGAAAAGTAGAAATAATCACAATAATAAATCCAGTCGAAGCAAAATAAAAGTATGTGAGGATATAAAAATAAATGAATATAAAATTATAAAAATAAAAAAATTTCGTCAGAATTTGTTGAAATTTTGCACAGATGTTGTTTTATAGCATATTATAAAATGTGTAAAATTTTAGTGTGTTCAACTATGGCAAAATGCATATATCTATCATTGATAAATAGTTAAATGTTGTGTCATTTCCCATGAAAGCTCATGTCAATAAATGAAGTTTTTAACAATAAACAAAGCTAAAATTTTACATACACATTTCTGTGACACTAAAAAGTGTTTAATACATATTTTATAAAATCTAGCAAATTTTTTTTAAATTTTATCTTCAGTTAGTACAAGGAATCTTGATCCTGAAGATCGCGATAATATAACTACCGTAAGGGTTCATGAGAGCTACAATCCCTGACAAAAGTGAATTCTCTACTATGATTTAATAAAATTTGGTTTTTGCTTTTCTGTTATACAGTTGACATTTTTCATTATGTTATTTAGAATGATACTCATTAATGTTTCATTCACAATTTTCATGTTATTTATTGTTCAAACAATCTAATAAATTAAATTTGAGATAAAATTGTTTAAAAATGATTAAATTTTAAAAAATGTAAGTTCAATTACTATCATTATTCATGTTGCAAAGCACGAAAAAAAGTGTGAACAAATCACATTCAATGTTTGGAATGCATTTAAGAGAAAAATTTATGAATTTTCCACAACAGTGAGGGATTTAAATTGGATTTAGTTTCGGTGGAGAATCCACTACGATCAGAATGTCATAAAATTTTGCCAGCATATTCTGAAACATAATTTAACTCAAACAAATCTTACATACGTTGAAACTATTTTTTCGAAAATTTCATTTACATAGTTTTCGAGTTATCGAAAGAGAAAATTGCACATTTTCTGTTTAAATTTATCCGTTCATTTAATAAGAACGAGCATTGTTTCCATTTTTATTCAATTCTGATCATTTTTCGATTCCCTATATCTCTTTTACGTGTTAATTTTTTGTGTCGTCTGCTTTCGTCTGTACTGAAACCCCTTAAACAACTTTCGAATTAGATACCATTTGAAGTACAAAATGACTCGATTTCTAATTTGGCAGAGAATTTGAAAATATTTTCCGCAACGACTTGCTAGAATTTTAGTGATTGGGGACCTTTTAAGATAGTCCTATATGTGGATGTAGTCAAATCAATAAATTTTGTCATAATTTATCTGTGTATCATCCAGTTTTGGTACTTATGTTTATTAAGAAAAGTTAAGATATTATTTAGGATTAAAAATTACAATATTTAACACGTGCTCTTATGAGAGAGAACTAAAAATCGTGATTTTTAACAATAAATATCTCAATATCTACGTGGTAAACCCTCTTAAAATGTGGTACACGTATGTAGGAAATATCAAAGAAGGCTTGAGCAAAAGTTTCAACAAAATCCTAAGAAGTCAATAAAAATCTTAAAAGATAGCGACAATGCACTCCGACATTGATAAATAAAATAAAGATATGGTAAGGGGGAGGCAAAATGTTGTACTTAAGAAAATCTTCCAATTCCATGGGCTTAAGGTATTCCTTGCATGAAATAATTATCTTCAGATTTCACCGAAAATTTGCAAAAACATCCTTTGATGTCATATTAACAACTGTGTAAAATTTCAGGGGCTGTTACCGACTGAAAAATCAAGATATTTATTCTTGAAAATCGTCATTTTTCGCAACCTCCCATAAGAGCCCGTGATAAATATCACGATATCAACGACGATTATCTCGATTTTACGGTCGATAAGGCCTATTGAAATTTTGCACACATTTTTATATAACATCAAAGAAGCTTCAATTAGTTTTTTACAAAAATTTGTATCATTTTGTTTACTATATATAACAAATAAACTTCACGTAGGATCGAATTGAATTTTGAGTATGTTTTTAATTGATTTGCAATAACTTTTCCTAATGGACTTAAATGCTCAGTCCACTTGGAATATGAGAAAAAACGAGATCAAAATTTCGATACCTCCCCTCGCGCTCGGAATACCTTAAATATGCTGAATCTTTGCTTTTTTTAATCACATTTATAGGAAAGAAATAAAATTTTCAGCTACCATGAGAAAAAATAATTTTTTTAGCGAACAAAACGTGGTACCTCTCCGAAAAGTGAGAATTTTTTTTTTATTTGTCAATTTATTATTAGCTTTGACGTCTTGTTTCAAGTATCTAATTGATGATCTATTTTAATTTTTATTTCAATGTGTTTCAAATTCACCAAATATAATGTTCTTAGCAAAGAAAAAAACTATTTGATATTAAACTTTATCAAATTATGAAATATTAAAAATTTTCACCAAATTTTTGAGGTACCCCATTTTGCTCCCTTAACCCCATCTACTCCCCTTACCCTATCTTAATATCTACCTAGTAAGCCCCCTTAAAATTCCGTACATGTATGCAGATCATATCAAAGAAAACTTGTGCAAAATTTTCAATAAAATCCTAAGAAATCAATAAAACTGAAGAACTACCGTAAAAGATAGCGACAATGCACCCTTAAATTAAAAAACAAGATAAAGACATATTGGTGTACCCGCCTTGAGAGAGTCTGAAGAGTCTTTTTGACTTTCAGGTTGCCATGGTGGAGCTTCAGATGAACGAGCCGACCGCGGTACCGGAGTGGTTATTCGTCGTGTTCGCCGTTTGCACGACGGTGCTGGTCTCGGTGCACATATTCGCCCTGATGATAAGCACTTATCTCTTGCCGAACGTCGAGGCGATAAGCAAACTCCAGATCTCGAGCCTCGTTACGGAATCGCCGCACGAGAGAATGCGAGGCTTCATCGAATTGGCCTGGACGTTCTCAACGGTCCTCGGTCTATTTCTCTTCCTCGTCGAAGTTGCCATACTCTGCTGGGTCAAATTTTGGGATTACTCGTTCATGGCCGCGACCGCGAGCACAATTATCGTCATACCCGTCCTCATTATCTTCGTCGCCTTCGCGGTGCACTTTTACCACTCGCTCGTTGTTTACAAGTGCGAGGCCTCGGTCACCGACATGGCCGAATTGGAGAACATTAAAAAAAAATTGGACACCGCGCACAACGCGCAGACAACCGTGTGACAACGAAATTCATTCTTATCTGATGTCCGTCATCGTTATTCCTTATTTTATTTTTACGTCATTTCTGTGTCCAATCTCGACGTGACCCTCGATTTTTGCTGTCAACATCCGCTAATTTTTTATAATTTTTTTCCAATTGTATCCAAGAGATATGCGATGAACATTTTTTTTAATATGTGAATCTTCAGAAATATTTGAGAAAAAGAAATATTTTTTTGATACGACGATAATAGTCACGCTTGTTGTGTCATTTGACGAACATTCCGCGTCAATTGGAAAAGAAAACGAATGTGCCAGCAACGTTCGAATTAAGCAAGCATGAAAGTTATTTACGATGAACGTGCAAAATAATTATAATCGCGAACAGGTGAATCAAATTTGTCGCGATTCGAAAAGTTTTTTCAAGAGTTCTCTCGTTTTTCTCTGATTTTAAGAAGGAATTGGAGGTATTTTTAAAATGGTAAGAAAAAGGTCAAACTTTGTAGACTTGGTCGAAAATATGTAAAAAATCCTTGTGCCAAATTTGAGAATGATTTTAAAGTTATAAAATTTCATACTTTGTAAAATTTAACATTGTGTTTTATAGAAAATTCATATAGATGCTCTAAACATAAACAAAAAATGGTATCATCCGAGTAAAACTTTTTAATATGTTTCATATAAGTGTTTAGTGGTAATTACAAAATTTGTAAGCATATTCAACTTCATTTTTCAATTTTAATTGTTTAAACAATGCTAATTGTTAAAATTGTTTCATTAACAATTTGGAATTGTCAATTGATATTGTAACTAATACACACAAAAAATTTGAGGATGTATAGACTCTTTTTAAAAGATCATAAAAAATTGCTGAAATTTTGGCACATTATTTGAGAATGTTTAAAAATTCTCTTCCAAATTTGGAAAAGATCGACTGAATGGTTCAAAAGATATTTAATTCTCAAGTCGTTTTAATTTTTAACGTTGTCTCTAATGGAAAGTTCTCAAATTTTATTTAATAATTATTCAAAACATAAGTTTTTGATCATATTTTTTTCTACAATTGGCACATACAAACAATGTTAAAAACCGAGTTTAAACAAGTTTGTCTGAAATTTTTGTTTTTTAATTGATTAAACAATGAGTAATGTGAAAATTGTTAATAAAACGTTAGCAAAGTATCGAGTATCATTGTAAATAACATAACACAAAATTTCAATTTTCCAACAAAAAAACAAAGGTTTAATTTCAACAATTTATTATGAAAAAGTCACTTTTGTCAGGGATTGTACGGCTTATACATCTTTAAAAAAACTCTTAAGTCAAAAATTTGTAAATTTTCCGTTTTAAACATACTTTTGGTAGTGATTGTACCTCCAATTCCTCGCAAACATGAACCAATTATTCATTTGAAGCGAAGATTAATGTGTTTTCGTTTACGTGACAATTAATCACGCGCGTATTGCCATTCAAGAAAATTTTTGTACTTGACACTTTTTCGAACGTTGCTCTTGTCTCAAAATGCGAATACGAAATAATTCAATTGATGATGCAGCTCGTTTCCCTGCATATCGAAAAACGAGGTTTGACATGGAAAAAAGGGGAAAAAAATCGTCAAACCCGATACGCAACAAATTATTATTTTTTTTTATAGAACGTGTAACGTGGCGAACTCGCGTTACGCGCATTTATTTTTATATATAAAAAATGTACATGGCTGTACATACGCAAGTTGAGAATTGCAGCAGTACAAGCGAAGTGCTCTTAGAATAATAATGTTATTTTTTAGCAATAATTACATTCTATTTAAGATTTACCTTTGCAATTGTTCTTATTTTTCTCTTAAACCTGTATTTTGTTCATTCGTTCTATCGTAAGTTTCTGCTTTTCCTCCTCCTCCTCCTCCTCCTTTTTGTTCCTTCCTCGCTCTAAATGTATAGACTCATTAAGTTATATTTTTCTCTTTTTTTCTTTATTCTCCTCGGTTCACGATGCGTTTGACGGATTTATTCTCCCGATAACTCGCAATCGCGAGATTCTCGAATATTCGCGATGATTGCAATGCTCGAAGTCGTTAAATGAATCTCCGGTGACGGATGAAATTTCATCGTGCGTTCGAGCGTGCATCGGTAACTCGATGTGGCCCGCTGAGGATTCTCGACTTCACCGTGAACCGACGGATCTCTTAATAGTCTTACGACGATCAATAACGTCTACAGTATTATGCTTGTTGTTTTTTCCTTGTAAAAAAGAACTACACTCACCGGGAACGGGCTAATGAGGAAAAACAAATTGCGAAATGGCAAGGAAACGTGATAAGAACTCAAGTTTTTTTTTTCTCGAGGAAAGTAGAAGACAAAAATAGAGAGAAATCATTTTTTCGCAAGGATTTTAGCGCGTCACGAAATTTCCTCGTAAGAATGAAAATTAGGGAGAAAACGAAGCGGTGTCGAAGCATCCAATCGCTTATTGCACAGAATTATTATTTTTTTAACTCGTTTCGTCTCTTCTCTCGTTTTTCCTCGAGTTCTGTCTCGTCGAAGAACTTCTCGCGTCTCCTCTCTCGAGTGGCAAAGTCACATTTTACTCTCCTCCCATCTTTCTCTTCTGTGAAATAATAATATAACAATTATACACTCCGCGCATTTAAATCTATGTACAATAAGAGAAGAGAGGAAAACGAAAGTGTTGAAAAAATCTTGAAAGAATTTTTTCGACTCGTTCGGTAATTCGAGAAGGGAGAAAAGAATTTATTCTCGTTGAAAACGAGAACAGGTGAGAGAGAGAAACATCCGGATGATACAAACGTGTCGACACCACAAAAGAAATTTATTATTTTTTTCTAAAATCAATTTCGTGTCGCGACGAGACGAGATAACAGTTTTTTCTTCGTACGAGATCAATCTTTACATTTTTTTCTGATAAATCGTTTAGAAATAGCGTATAAATAGACGTAGACAGAACTAAAGTTTAGTCTTATGCGATCGCGCGTCGACACCGGAAGAAATCGAGACCCTACATTTTTTTTTCTACGTCGCGTAATCCACTTTCATTTTTACAATACGAAATACAGAAGAGTAAGAATCTATTTTATCGTAGGGAGAGAAAAACGAATAGAAGAAACGATCGTAATTACTATTTTTTTTTTTTTTTTTTTGAAAATTCAGGGACGAGAAGGGACGAGATTAAAAAAGTGAAATTTTGACACGAACGGGTCGGACAGCCCTGAACGATAAAAGGGATGGGAAGAATTTCATAATTGATAGATGCTTGGAAAATTATTGCGTTGTACATGTAAGAGGATCTCTAAAATTATCACTAATTAGTCTTGGCTGGCTAACTCCGTTTCTTATTTTGCTCTTTTTTTAGCAAGTCTGTCATGACCAAATTTTCCTGTCGCGTATTTCTTTCGTCGACAGTCGATATAAAAAAAAATTTCAAGATTATCTCGTTGAGAACATCATCGCAACAAATAAAAACATCATCGTACGTAACATTTTTTTTATAATTATTTTTCAATTTTTCGATATATTTTTAAAATTTTGTAAAATTCCAACGATTGAAAATATTTTTAGAATTTTTTTCCGATTAAAAAGGATTTTTTTTTCGAGTTCGATATAAAGTGAGTCGAGTTTGCAGATCGTTACACGATATTTTTGATACTTGATTTTAACGACGAAGCGCCACTCCACGGTTTGGTTTATCAGAGAATCCTCTTAAATAAATTGGCATTCCTACATCTTCCTCAGTCTTGTGATCAAATAAAAAATATATAGTTCATTAATTATTTCTCCTTCGTATATATATATTTTATTATTTTTGTTACTTTTTACGTGGCTGCCCCGTCCGTGAAATCTAAGAAACGAATTACGGATGATCGTGACGATAAAGCAGAGTGTTCGCGTGTCTGGTGTGTGCACAATGAAAGTCTTTGAAAGAACGAAAAGTTCCGGTACGTCTCTTTGCTCGTATCGTTGAATTTTGCATCGTTGAAGCGCATTCAAATAAAAATTCCTTTCATCGCTATCCTCGCGAAATAACAATTATAGAGTAAAAACATCGTTGGAAATGTACAAAATTCAAGATTTTTTTATTATTCGAAGAAAACTCAATTTGACAAAAAAATTTGTTCATCTTACGTATCAACGATGGAAAAGACAACTACATTTTTGCTCTTGCATTTTTAAGTATAATTATCGTCAACGAACGTTAATCTTTATTTCGAACCTTGCTTTTTCTTTTTCTTATTCTTCTTTTTTTTTCTCGAGAGTGCGAGACTTGGCGATCGCAACCAACAGCGGCGTGTCCCCGCCACTGCGAGTCTCGCTCTTACACATTTAAAATAAAATTAATAAAATATTAATAAAAAAATGATATAGTTAATGTAATTATGTACACAATGGTTGCTTTCGCTCCGCGTAACAAAGCAATCGTTTAAACGTAAATTCACAACCTACATACACATTATTGTTCGTTTTTTTTATGCTCTTTCAAATTTTGTTCATTCGCTGTTACGGTAATTTCACGAGTAGACACTTTGCACTTTTGTTCATTTTTTCTTACGTACCTTTGATTTTCTACTTTTGTGACAATAAATTAGAGAGACTGTTGATGCTTAATAAATGGGCGCATCAATTTTTTTATAATAACCGTTTTGCGAATCGGAGTATGAAAAAACTAGTGAAAAATCTGTCAAGCGTACGGATACTTGTTTCGTAAAAAATTCTGTTTCATGAAAAACTGAAGCCGAAAGGGCTGAGGAAACTTTGAAAACAAAAAAGGATACCTTGCTGAAATTAGCATCGCTGAAAGGCAATGAAAACATTTTTTTTTCTCCAAAATTTGTTCGTTTTTTTATGGAAAAAATTGTTCAATGCTTTATACAAATTGTTACTTTTTGTAAATTATTATTATCCCTAAAATGATAATTGCTTTTTGTCATGAAAAATATCGGAAAGATCGATTTTCGATTAAAATTTTCTACAATGCCAATTCCAGCAAGATTGAAGGAACTTTTTTGTCGTATTCGATACTCGATTTGTACTCAGTTTGTCGATACTCCGTCGCTGACTCGGCCTGATTGTTCGAAATGAAATTAGTCATACGTAATGCGCTCTCCTTTAACACTATAAAATAAAATTTGTTCGATAACGCTTGACGGTGCGATACAATTTCTCGAGTTGTCGCAGTTCTGAGTGGCAACAGAGAGCGATGGTAGAGAGACCAGAGAATATACAATGTTACGAAATTTCGACGAGTGATACGTAGAAAAAGAGAGCGAGGATAACTAATAAAAAAATCATAATAATTACTTACATAAACGCGATATCGACGGAAAGTAAGGAAACGAGGATCTGAAATAAGGAATCGAGGACGATTATTGCAAAGTGTGATTACGAATCTTCTCTTACAGCTTTCCTCGCAGTGCTTCTCATGAGTAGTGACAGTTGTCAAACCTCCATGTGTTTCGATGGTGGATGGGATATGAAGGGTTCGCTCCACATCCGCCGTAAATCGCCCTGGAAGTAATAACACGATTTCATTTTTGTGAAACGTTGGAAATTACATTGAATATACAATTTTCAATGTTCAATTGTTACACGCTTTATATTAGCTTCTACGATCTGTAATGAAACTTTGCAAATATGCGTATATCTGATGACAATGCAATAATCCGGTGCCATAAAATTGATCTGATTATCGATAATATTTAAATAAATAAAAATTTTTATCAAAAATTTTTACAAATATTCGATCACTAACAGACGAATTCTTTCAGAAAATATTCATTTTAAACACCATGACTGTATTTTGTGAAAAAGAAAAAATGTAAACGCTCTACGACTGAAGCCGTATCTTCAGAATTGTTCTTGAAGAAAATTTGAATTTTATCTCATCTGAACAATGGACAGTTTGACTCTAGAAGAGATAAGTTTTGACTTGCTACCGCTATTGCCTTTTATTAATGCAATGTTTACCTTTAAATATGCCATCGTTAGTAGTGGTAAGAGCGTGAAGGGCACAAGATAAAGTAAGGCGGGCTGGGCGGCTTTGAAGACCTCGGAGCTTACTGTGGCAGTGAGTAGACCAAGAAAGTAACCGATAAGAGAGCAATGAAAGTAGCTTATGCGACTTAGATGCCTCGGAGGTGGTACACCAGCCTCGCAGCCGCCAATGACCAATTGACTCTTCTTGTAAGCGTCATAACGCAGTACGAAACACAAAAGGAGACCGGGCATTACGACATCACCGAGGCCGAGCATTGAAAAATGTCCGGCTTGATGCATCGAGGGAAATACCAATTTTCCTGGTAACGAGAGTTTCGGTGCTTCTCGGGCTACACCGCCAATGTGTAGTCTTCGAGCGACGAGGCCGACTGGATTGTCGGCTGGACGAGTAGCAACCTTAGAAAAAATTATTATATTAAATAATATTTTGTAATCTTAGAACCACTTTTTCATTGTTTATAACTACATATGTATTTTCACTTTATTCGAAAAATGTTACTACGGACGGGGGCGCTATCGATTCACGTTAGTCAAATCAGAAATCATTTTTTCACACTTCGGAATGAAATTGAACTGTACGTAGTCCCGTATATGATGAATCTTTTCAATTTAATAAGTGATTTAAGAATGTATAGGCCGTACAATCCCTGACAAAAGTTACTTTTTCATAATGAATTGTTAAAATGTAGTCTTTGTTTTTTATTAGAAAATTGAAGGTTTGTGTTATGTTATTTACAATGATATTTGATACTTTGCTAATGTTTTATTAACAATTTTCATATTATTTATTATTAAAATAATTAAAGAACAAAGGTGTCAGACAAACTTGTTGAAACTCGGTTTTTAACATTATTTATATGTGCCAATTAAAGAAAAAAAATATGAACAAAAACGTATGTTTTGAACAATTTTTTGAAGCAAATTTGTGAATTTTCCATTAGTGACAACGGAAAATTGGAACGACTTGAGAGTTAAATATCTTTTGAACCATTCAGTCGATCATTTCCAAATTTGAAAGAGAATTTTTGAACATATTCACAAATAATGTGCCAAAATTTCAGCAATTTTTTATACATCCTTAATCGTTGAGAATATTCCTAGATTATACCAAAAAAACAAAAAAATGCTTATTTTTTAATTTCTCTTTGATTCACATTCGTGTATGTATTAGCATGAAATTAACGAAGTAGTATTTTTGTTAGATCATAGATTTCTCAAAACTTTGGTAACAATATAATTTTATGAGGTAAACTCAACCTCTGTATACTAAGGAACCGGTGAAATACATATTTCAGATAGCCGGAAATATTAATCTAAATACATTTTCTCTTCGTTCTACGAAAGTACGGTAACGATGTCTCATAGAAGGCTTTTATGAAACTTATTTGGATAAGTTTATTTTCACTAATTCAGTAGACAATGCCACAAATTTTGCCATTAAGGAACTAGAATAATGTACTTTATCGTGTGAAAATTGCCATAGCTAAAGTTCTTTTTTATACTTCTGTAAAGCAAAATCGTAAAAAACAATATTTTCTTAAGCATTTAGTGAAATTTTAAACAATTGGTTATTAATACTATACGGAAGAGTTTGTAAAATATAAGTACGTTCGACTGTGTAGAAATGAAAATACTTATTACAGAAAATTTCAGTTTTTAACGTGGGTTCCTATGGGAGGTGACGAAAAATTGTAATTTTTAATAATAAATATCTTCTTTTCTGCACGGTCGAACGAATTATCAAACTAAAGAAAATTTGTGCGAAATTTCAACAAATTCTTAAAAAATCGACTTAGGCGAGGCAACTACTTTTAATCGACAAAGGCAATTTCAAAGCTGTAATGGAATATAATTTCAATTGAATAAATTTAAAAAATGCATGTAAAATTTTTATGATGAGTTTATGATTTGCGTAATGGTATTATATAAAATAAAAACGAAAGTCTCACCTTCACCATGACGTTTGTGCTGAAAATGTACGACGAGAAAAATACCCAGAAGACATCATATATTAGCAGTCCAGTGAGTAACAACGTGGAAACCTTGAGACTGGGTAATCTTACGAAGGCTATAAAAGCGACGCACAATCCCATACCCATTGCGTCCATCAATAGCCAGTGTCCGGTCAATACCCATATACATACTATACTAACGCTCAAGGAGAACGATAACAGTTCGGCGCCTGTGAACCTGCCGCAAACGCCGAACGATATCTTCTTCCCATCTGAGCATGGTCGTATTATGTATTGACACATCGGTAGTAGTAAAAACGCCAGTGCAACCGTCGCTATAACTAAAAATAACAACCACAATTTTTACATTATCTACGAGAATGTTTTTTATAAACTAATATTGATATCATTTGGTATTAAATAACGAATTGACACGAAAAAAGAAATGTACAAATTCAGGAAATTTTGTTTCCTCAATAAGAAATAAAAAATTTTATGAGTAGAAACTTTTTTGTTGTCTCGAAGTTATAGACAGTCAATTGAATTGATAATGTTAAGTGCATTATCGAGTACTTACTGGCGGTACAAATAGCGAATAACATCTGCATACTATCGAAAAAGAAAAACATGATAAGGAGAGATATGGAAGCGCCCAGAGGTAGACAGAGAGCGTGCATGGTGTCGAGTGTTTGTATACTGCCGTTATTGGCACCGTCCGCAATGCCTGTACCGCTAGTCAGTCCGGACAAAAGATTCGCGCGTTCCTTCTCTTTTTCTCTTTCCCTCGCTTCTTGTTCCACGTTCAAAGATCTAAAGCTCCCGTAAACAATCAGCAGTATCGATATGAGGAAAGTGGAAACCCTCGATGAATCCATTATCGAGTAAGCCCTGAAAAAACGAACGAAATTTTAGAAACAAAAAAAATTTTAATTCCTACAGGATGCTTTTTATTTTTGAACGAAGCAATTATCGTTTTTATCTCTGTTTAAACAAAAGTAATGTTCAATTTTTTTTACATGAAAATGTTATTTTATTTATAAACTGTGCATTCAGTAAATGAAAAATTACATTCACGTATTTTACATTAAGGGGTTTCGATACCACAATATAGAGAATCACATGTTAAACACATAGGAAATTGAAAAATGATAAGATTTTCATGAAATTCGACGAGAATGTTCTTATACCTCAAACAACTAAGAACTAATTTTTTCAAATTTTTCATCCACATTGTTATTGAGTAATTGACTAACAAAATACGTTATACACGCCGTGTATAACTATAAGACTAAATGCGTATTTTTGTTGTTCTATTACTCTGTAAATATGAGGACGAAAATTTTGAAAAATTAATTACTCTCAAATTTTTCGTAGAAGAGCATTCTGTACAAATTCTTATCATTTTGATTTTTACTACCGAAACCCTTTAAAAGAATTTCTTTCTAAATGTGATCAAATTCTTTTAAAAATTAACTACAAATCTAGAAATATTGTGATGTTCACCCAAAAAACTTCTACAAAGATTCTACAATTAGAACAATTCATATATTGGGAGATTTTCAAAATTACAATTTCAATGCCAAATATAGACATGTGTTACTAAAATTTGTTTAGATTTTCTTTGAAAAAAATACCACATGAAAAATAAAAATCTTCAAGCTATTTCTGACATGTTTGTAATGAATACACATCAATAAAAGGAAATAAATTCTTGAATACATCCAAAATGTATGTAACATAAATATTTTTTAATTTTTCCACGCAATGACTTTCAACATTTAAAAAAAAAGATCAACTATCTGTTCTATTTTTTATATAGTTCATAAATAAAAAAGTACCACTGATAGTCGACTTGATTGGTGGCCATGTTCGTAGAAATGCCTGGCCCTGACCAACTGTTGGGTTAGCGAGTCGTCGGGCATCTAAATCCTCTCTTCTAAATTCCTTCCCATTTGTGCTTCGACTCTTTCAAGATCATCTGTGAAGCGATCTAAAAAAACACACTTCATTGAACATTCTGCCATATCACTTGATTACTATCAACAACTCAAACTCATACCTGTGATATTTGGGATTGGACATATCCAAATTAAAACAGAAACAACAGCCTAAGTAAAGTTTTGTCACCACCTGAAATGAAAATTAATTCATGAAATACGAATCGATCGTGAGGATTTAAATCCCAAAATAAAAAGACGTGTCAGGTAAAAACATTCGTGATACAAATATTGACAATTGTGGAGAAAAACATTAAAAAGCGTGTCTACTTTCAAACAATGCTCCGAATATTTTAATCGTGTCAACACAGGTACTTAATGTGAAACGAGGACATCGCGTTATGAGATACCACGAAGATGTTGGGCTTCATAATCAGGATAACAAGGAATCGAACGAACGATAACACGATATTCCCATCGAGAGAGTCGACTCGAACCAGAAGCAAGGAATTGAGGAAAGAGATTGAAGTTTGAGACGAGTGATCATGCACCTGTTGTAATACGGAAGAGAATAGTTTTTCACCGACATCGATAAAGGAGAGAGAGAGAGAGAGAGAGAGACGGAAGATGCAAGAGAGAGCGAGAGAGAGAGAAATTGTCGGTGCAACGGCCCGTGACGCGTCGACGGCCACGTTAGATTACAAGTCGAAGGACGAGGGAGAAAAGGAGAGGAACGCTCGGAAGCTCACCGAAAACTGGTACCGCTCTCTCGTCTGGACGTGCTCCGGGCTTTTGAATGAGCGCAGTCCTCAGACAAAAGTCCTCGGGCCAATAATAAGATCGCAAAGTGTTTGTAAAACAACGATGAACACCATTTTGGTAAACAGAGCGGGTCACGTGACAAGAGGAGAGACGGAGGATAAGAGGGGAATATAATGGCGAGGGGGTGGGGTGGGGGGGTGTAGTATCGGGCCGCGAGAGGCTGTGACTTCCGTGGCCCGGATCACGATAATCCCGCAATATTATACCCCGCTTTTATGTGATCTCACCTGGGCGGTCCGAAGCCTGAATCCTTCCGAAGATCTCTCATATCATTTCGGCATAGCGCGATAAACGCCGCGATTAACTTTCACTCCTCCGCCACTCGACGACACACTCGACCGACAAAACAACGAGATTTTTATCGTCCGCGAGATAACGCGTAACGATGAAAATCTCTCTCTGTCTCCGTTCGCTCTCTCCCGCGAGCAGCGCAATTGCAACCGACGTACGATCGGTCAACTACTGGCTGACAGGCGCATAGAGCGCTGTCTCTACTCTCTTCCCACAATTGTAGAGCCAACTTGCGCATATACTCCGTTCGAGCTAAGTCCGAGTTACGCTCTCGAACGTCGAAATGAGTATGAAAAGAAAGTACATTTGCTAGGAGTGGAAATGGAAATTCCATAGCGGATTTGTGTACGCTCGTTTTATCTCTCGTTCAACATAAATTACATATTATTTTACTGCTTATGGTGTTTTGACCTTCATAGACTTCGCGTATCTATCTGTTACATTAGTTCGTAGCTTTCTTTAACCATAAATAACAATTAGAGAAATTCTCGACTTTCCGATAATAATTAAATTATTGTCTGTAAGTAAATGTTTTTTGAGGATTTGTCAAATTGACAAGGGTACATTTTTCGCAGTGTTTTTCTTTTTTTTCTTCAATGACATTTAAATTTGCGCGCCATTTGACGTTTACTTTTTGATTTCGCCGCTTGGGTCGCTGCAAGGTATTTCCAAAATTATTGATTTTGATAAATTATTTTTATTCGACTGTTTATAAATTAATATTTATTGTACTTACTGCACGCATTAAATGTTTAGAATAGATTGTACTAAAAGTTTTAAAGCTCTATATTTTTTATGGAGAGTACTATTGCAAAGCAATTGATAGTTGTCAAACGATTGTTTTCACTCGCCAGGTACTCTTATCATACACACACACAAACACACATCAATAGAGGATGGTACAAAAAAGTCAGAAAAGTTGTTTACAATTTTGAATACGAGTAAAGTAGTTCTATGTTGCAATTTTTTCGTAAACTGAAGAATCTTCTCACAGTGTGAATCGCAGAATTTCAACAACCGGAGTCGTTGAGAACAAATATAAAGAGTTTCGAAAGAAAGTAAGCTAATTGGAGTCGCGACCGTTAACAGAACCTTAAAAAAAATCCAAATAAACGGAAAGCCGGTCTCGTATGCGTCTCGAAATATTTTGTAAACGCGATTTGCGTGTTCTCCAAATTCGTCGAACATACGAGTATATAAAGAAATTTTCAAAGTCGCGAATAAACTTTTGCGATGTCCGATTTGATTGATTTGAAGAGCCCGGAAGGAAAAACCGTTTGTGGCCCGAAATTAGCATCGCCTTTGATACCGGCACCCTTGCAGTCTTCGGAGCACAATGAGAAGGAATTGCTCTCCTTATCGAGTCCGAGCTCTTCCTTGGATTTTGGAAAACGGAGCAGCCTCGACAATAATCCCTTCGACCTCGCGCTTCACAAAACTGTGGAGTACGTTCGCAAGCAAGAAGATCCCTTTGAAGTTGTGCTTGAAAAAGCCTTGACGTATGAACAAAACAGAACTCCAAAATCATCCAATATCGAATTCAAAGATGATTTTACACCCAAAAAGAGAAAATACTCCGATATACTCAAGTTGAATAAAACACTTGATGATTTTCTCGTTGAAAGAAATTTGAACAATGATGTAGAAAAAGTAAATTTTTCGGTCCCTGGGCCAGTAAGTAAGGATGGCTGTGATTTTCATTCCGAAAGCAACAAAAATGAGAAAGTATTAAATGGCGATACGAAACCGTCTGTACGCATTGAGACTGTTAACTTGAATTGTTCTATTCTCAACGAATCGACCATGAACGACAGTCTCACCGAGTCGAGCGGCAGTGTGGATGACAATTTGCTAAGGTCAATAATGGATGTGAGATTACATGAACGTATTCGAGGCAGAGCCAAGAATCCAGGATTTCTCGAAATTCCGGGAGGAGTACCAAAATTGCAAAAGCACAGGCGTTCACTCTCCCAGGGTGATAAAATATCTCCCAGAAAATCTCGCGGAGAGAGATGTCATTCGATTGTAGATTCAACGAAAGAACCAGAGAGCAAAGACACCAGTTCCATTCTCTTTGCACCGTCAATCATTTTCGAAGATAACATGAACAAAGCTTTTTTACAATTTTCTAATATCCGAAATGGCTCTGTTCAGTCATCTTTGTCAAATATTTCGTCAATCACGAGACTGGGATCCGTTTCGTCAGCTTTTAATTCTCCCGACGAATCGGTACTGTCTCAACGAACGATCAATCGTGCGTTTATCGAAAGCTCCGAAAGCGAAGTAATATCTACTAACGTGAAGGAATCTGTTCAGAATAAGATGGACAGAATTAGTATATCGTTGAATAATTCATTGAATGTAAATAAAAGTCCGAATGGAGAAAATTTACACGAAAAAGATTTCGATGATTTGATACTAAAGTATGCAAAATTGAGAATTAAGTCTTCAGACTCAACGATATACGAGACATTGCCACACACAATCAGTCAGCAAAGCCAAGAAAAAACCGATAATCCGAAAGCAGAGGAAAAACTCATTGATGTGGATATTTTTATACCTGAAAAAAAAGATAATTCTACAACAAAAAGCTCAGTGTCTAGCACATCATCTGATTCTGTATTTGTGGTAAGTTTGATTTTTCTCTTGAATAGCAAACAAAAAATTTATTTGTATTGAAAATTTTTATTTATTTAAAAAAAATTTATTTATATAAAAAAAAAATTTTTTTTAGGAAAGCGATCCAATAGACAGATCGATTTTCTCAGAAGCAAAAACATTGGCAAAAACTTTTGAGGAGTTAGCAAGCAAATCAAATTCCTTGTGTAAGTTTTAAAATACGTGTTTTCACAAATTCAGAATTTCTGAGTAATTCTGAATTTATTAATAATTTTAATTCCTCCTTATTTATACATAGTTCTATAAAATTTTTGTCTGTTCTTTGCAGCTGTAAGCAGCGATGATCTTCTAAATAGTCGACCAAATTGGAATTTTGATATGCTGCCAGTCTCAGATGACGAAGCTCTCGTCGACGATTTGATCGAGTTGAAAAAAACACCAGAAAAAAATGGAACTCAGGAATCGAATGGATCGAATGTCTCAGATAAGAGTAAGAATTCATCGTTGAACTCAGAAAAAAAATTGGAGCAAAGTATGCTCGACGATTTCGATCCTCAATTAAGAGATCCAGAAAAAAAAGTGATGGCGTCCACTCTTATGTTGGATCTGGAAAAACTTGTTAAATCTGAGGCAAATTCCGAGGCCGAGAAGTTATTAAAAAGTTTGCGGAAAGCTTTGGGCGTAAAATGCGACAGTAACGTCGATTTATTGGCAACGTGTTTATCGCAAAGAAATGATTTACCAAAGAGTCCTCAAAAATCAAAAAGCACGGACGTAATCGAAAACGTCAAGCATGAAAACGCAGAGAGAAGTCCGGATGATAACAGAGCGGAAACATCAGAGGGGTCCAATCTACAGAGTCTGCCAGACGAAAAAAATTTACAAAATAGTTTGAACGTTGACAGAACTCCGAAGAGGGACAAGTCACCGATTCTAGTCAGCGAGATTTACGAAAATACGACTCCGAAAAGAAAGTCAACCAACGAATCGATGAAATTACTGAAAGAATCACCTGGCAAGTTGGACGATTCGATAAAATTAATAAAAGAACAAAATCAAATGATAACGGATGATCAAAAAATGGCCGTAGAAATTCTCGTCGGTCTCGGTAAACTTTTGACCGGTGACAACAAGGATCCC
This sequence comes from Cremastinae sp. B BG-2022a, assembly GCA_030522605.1. NCBI lineage: Eukaryota > Metazoa > Arthropoda > Insecta > Hymenoptera > Ichneumonidae > Cremastinae sp. B BG-2022a. The sequence goes on along the minus strand of JAPYYX010000384.1, from coordinate 3,263 downwards.
GAAACGGCAACTCTCTTGAAGAATTTGGGAGTCGCGCTCAATCTTGCGTCGTCGAATAACTCTGATCAGCACACGGATTCGCGCAAAAGTAGCGAAGAAAAAAAACGTCCCGTAACACCTGTTAAAAATCGAATTGCGACGCCTCCCAGAAAAACGACTCCACTCTCGCACTCCAAAATCGTGAACAGAAGAAGCTTGGAACTGAACATCAAAGTAATTTATTACTTCAGATTTTTTATTCATTTTTGATTTTCATGTTAATCTTTTTTCTCGATTTCTAAAAATAATTATAATTAGACTCACTCTGATATAATGATATGACGAAATATTTTCATTTTTAAATATCAATATTATTTGTTTTCTCAGGCTAAAACACCAAGTGAACGCGGGATCAGACGAAGTTTCTCAGTTACTCAAACATCGATGGGAGTTTCTCCAAATTACGCAGAGCCCCCGCGCACGCCACTTTCCGCTGACAAGAGTAAGGCTCATTTGAAGGATGGGAGAAAGCGCTTTTCCAGCGATCCGTGTCCCGAAAATCCACCGAAAGATGATCGTAGATCGATCAGAGGTTATTACCAAACATTTATATATTTAGCACTGCACATTCACTTACTTGAAGATTTTTGTTTTATGTTTACAACTGTTAGTATCATCAAATACACATACAACGATAAATAAAACTTGGCAGGTATCACGTTGAAAGCAGCAGTTCCAGAATTACCACGTCGCGACAAGCCCGTGTCGACGATGATTACCGGAAATGTGAAGAACAGATTTCGTAAAAATAACGAAACTGAGGTTGCGAACAAAAGAGGTCCAATGAAGGCGATCCTACCACTTGGAAACATGCAGCGACGAGGTAATCCGAAATTATTAAGGATGTATAGACCTTTTTTAAAAAATCATAAAAAATTAGTGAAATTTTGACACATTATTTGTGAATATGTTTAAAAATTCTCTTCCATATTTCGAAATGATTGACTGAATGGTTCAAAAGATATTTAACTCTCAAGTCGTTCCAATTTTCCGTTGTCGCTAATGGAAAATTCACAAATTTGCTTCAAAAAATTATTCAAAACATACGTTTTGGTTCATATTTTTTTAACAATTTGCACATAGAGACAATGTTAAAAACCGAGTTTTAACAAGTTTGTCTGAAATTTTTGTTTTTTAATTGTTCAAACAGTAAATAATATGAAAATTGTCAAAAAAACATTAGCAAAGTATCGAGTATCATTATCAATAACAATACAAAATTTAAATTTTCTAACAAAAAAATAAACGTTAAATTTTAACACTTCATTGTGGAAAAGTCACTTATGTCAGGGATTGTACGTCCTATACATGCCTAAGTAAAGGGATATTTTATGAAAACGTGACTAAACTCTTATAATTGATCGAGCCATGATGAGGAACTAATTATTCCGGGAATTTGTAATAGGCCTAGTGAAAAAGGATTCACCCATAAATGGTTCCATTACTCCACCAAAGTTGAGGCGCGAACCTTCCTCGGCCTGCACAGTGGCGACCAGCACGCCGTTTCCAAGTGTGCATCTCACAGTTCAGCCAAAAAAATCTCCCAAATCGAAACCGATGGCATCTTCAACACCGGATGATCTTGGTAACAAGCATTTACGACGTTCGGCTTCTCAAATACCGCAAACTCCGGTGAATGATAATCTCTCGTGTAATATTTCACCAGTCACGTCTAAATCTGGGCAGAAGAAGACTGGCGCTTCTTCTGAAAATTCTCCGAGGTAAAATCTTGAATTAAAAACAATTTTTGTAACAAAGATTAGCAATGACGTGATTTTTTAAAAAATTCATATGGCTATTTCTCAGCTCGAAAGCTGGCAAGGCAGGCACTCCGCCAAAATCTCGACAGAGCTCGCAGCTTCCCAGATTTTCACCCATGTTTGGAATTAAATCCGGGGCTTCAAAGGCACACGGTGGACAGCGTCGATCGGAAGGCACCCAAGGCTCTACAAAAGCAATCGTGGGTACTCCCAAGTCACCTGGAAAAAAAATTCAGAGCAACGGTCCTATGAGCCCTCTCAATTCTAGCAACAAACTTGGATCAGCTGTTAAGCCTTTGAATTTGGTAAAAACTAAAAATTTTCTTATGCAAAACATTAAGAGCAAAGACAATCACGTGACCACTTTCGTAGGATTCGATTTCGTAGATTCGAATTTCTCTTTCAAGATCAAATAATCAAACTTGAAAAAATTACAGTATATTCCTTTCGATTCTAAGAATTGTCCTCTGGTTCAAATTTTCATAAAAATTTACGTATTAATTCATAAAAAAATAAACAAACAACGGGCGCGTCCTCAAAAGCTGTTGTCCGATCTTTGTTTATTTTTTTGTTAATCAATAAGTAAATTCTCATAGAAATTTGGACCAGAGGACAATTCTTGGGATCGAAAAGACATACTGTAATTTTTTGCAGTTGGATTATTTGATTTTGAGAGAGAAATTCCAAGGCTACGAAATCTAGTAACTTCGAGGATCCGATGGCTCGCAATGGAAACCACGTGACCACTCAAATTTCGTAAATTACGGATTTATCAATTAATAAATGAATTGTCGTAAAAAATTGGACCGTATCACCGTTCTTTGGATCGAAAACAGTGTATCACCGCTTCTGTGAGCTGAATTTTTCAATATTGAGGGAAAAATCGGGTGGGGAAAAAATTTCACTCGCGCCGACCTCTTGTGATTTTTCTCTGCAGATTTCTCCCTCAATATTGAAAAATTCAGCTTAAAAAAGCGGTGATGCATTTTTTTCGATCCAAAGAACGGATGTACGGTCCAATTTTTTATGAGAATTCACTTATTAATTAGTAAATATGTTATTTCGGAAATCTAGTAACTTTTTAGTTGCCATTGCTCTTAAATAAAAAACACTGTATAAAGTCGCCATAAATGAATCTGTGTCTCCAATTGTTTCAGATATCAAAGCTCACCCGGCGCAAAGCAAGCGTTGCCGAAAAGGAGAACTACGCATGAACGAGGGATCTTGCATAATTCTCTACTTCCAAATCCTTCCATTTTTCACCTAAATCAGAAAATATTTTATACGCTCATATTTTTTATTGTTCTACAAATCGTCGAATTTTGAATATATTAATTGTAAGTTTAATTAATTATTGAATCAAAGCATTTTGTACTTAAAAACGAAATTTTCGAAGCGAGAAAACGCGCAATTATCGATCAATATTGTGGCGACATCCCCTCTTTTTATTTTATCACCCATACG
>JAPYYX010000383.1:0-65015 GCA_030522605.1 Cremastinae sp. B BG-2022a | reverse complement strand
CTAAATTTTGCGTAATTCTATCATTTCCGGTGAAATTTTCGTGGTCTGCATAAGAGTACATGTATTTTCGTGAAACTTTAAACGCTCATATCTTAAAAATGATACGGTAAAACGTCATTTCTTTTTTTTCAATCGATTCGTCTGATATTGTAGTGTCCGTAAATCTCAAAATACAAGGGGATTAAACGTAAGTCGTTTTTTTCGTTGTTTCTTCCGAACCACCTTAAGGTTTGTCAGTATTTTTTAAAGTTTAATTTTTATTTTACCTGAATGTCTATTTGAAGTTCCTTTTCGAGCAAAGCACGTTTCTTGAGTATGTCCTTCTTAAGCAGCTCTTTATGTCGAAACAGAAGAACCTGCATTCGCGAATGCACCTGCAGCTTTCTTCTCGCCTCTTGCGAGTCTTTCAATTTTCCAGCTCGACTTTTCGGTGTTGCCTCGTTCTCCGTAATCTCGTTTATCTTATGAGTCCTGAGAAAGTAATTCCCCAACTACACGTTAAGAAGCAACAATCGTTTTTCGGGCTGACTAAAAATTTTTTATATTTTTCCACGATTCACGTTCACCCACGATTTATTTTGTATATTACGCTTTCTTCTTTCAAGTGAAGATATTTACAATTGATCGAGCTCGGATGATCCCATGATTTTTTAAATATTATTATATTATATTATATTATATTCGGTAAAAATTTCATATAAAAGCACATGATTGTTATATTGCTATTAAAAAAGATGCGTGTTAATTACTTTTCTACTCGTATTAAACCGTTAATAGGCAAGAAAGAATTAGTTAAAATTGATAAATTAATAAAAAATGAATTAAATAAGTTATGTTTGTAAATAAAATTGGTTAATTACGCGCGACAGTCGTCGATAGCTCGGTTAGGCCTGAAATAAAACAGGAACGAGGTGAGACAAAATGAGAAGAAAAAGCTTCATAAGCAATATGGGAGAAAGCAAATTTAAAAAGAATGAAAATTTTTTCAGCGATGAGACAAAAATGAGGGAAAAGTAGAATGAAAATTCGTGATCTTTTTTCTTCTCTTACCTGGAGACATCGCGATGTTCTTGTCTGTTCGCGGCAACTTTCTTTCGAGGAGGCTCTGTCCATTCATGATTTTTATCAACGTTCGCGTGTCCCGAATTTGAGTTCGAGGTAGTACTCGTTGGAGTGCTGGTGGCAGCAGTCGTCGAGGTCGACGTATTCGCTGTCGTTTGTGGTGCTGGTCTTTTGCGAGACGGTGCTCTTGGCGTCGTACTCGCTATGGTCGTGGTCGTGCCGTGGGTCTGATTGCTCGACAACGTCCCGTCCGTTCCAACCTTCATCTGTTTTTCCTGATATCTTTGAAGTTGTAACAATTTTTCCTCGATCTCGGGATTCAAGTTTTCTTGCTTGAGTGCATTCTTTATAGCTGAAAAAATAAGAGAGCGAAGTCAGGGATCGTCCAAATTTAACAATCAAATGTTAAAAAAATGTAAACATAACATGTTAAAATCAAACTCACTTTGCTGAATATAATCAGGAGTGATGATGAATTTATTCGTCGGCGATTGGGTCGAGTCCTTGGAAGTTTGAGCCGGTTGTTGTCCATTCGCTAAAGAATTTTTTTGCGCGTTCTCGTCTTCCGAAATGCTTGCTCTGCTCACTTGTTGCACTACAACTTTCGGCTTTTCCGGCGATCCGTCGCTCGCTACCGTCGTTTCGACTTGATTGTTCGTACTAACAGCGTTCGTTGGTGATAATTGAACGTTCGTTGCTTTGGGCGTGGACGGTGTACCCGGCGTCGTTGCTTGCGATACTGCTTGAGCTTGATTCGCCTGCGCTGGTTGAACCGCAAGATAAATCTTCGTTGGTCCCAGAACTCCTTGCTTGCCTGTTGTTGCTTGAGCTGATGCACGAAATTATTACGTCAGATCAATTCAAATGATTTTTTCACATCGTTGATGTATAAAAAATTATTATTATTATAAATAAATATACTAAGATAAATTTACCTTTCAGTAATTGTTGTTTAACTTGTTGTTGTACCATCACCAGTTGTTGAGTCGTGCAATCATTTCCCTGCAATCCTCGGAGCACGATCCTGGGACCCTGAGTAGTTTGTATAACTTGAGCGGTGACACATTTTATTACAGTTCCGGGTGGTTGTCCAGCGAGCAGAGAAGCTTCGAAGCTTCCTGGCGCCGGGGCCGTAGAATTTTGTGGACTCGTTGCCGTCACTGAGCTTGATGTGGTTGTCGGTGTATTCGGAACTTGATTCGTTTGACTAGCATTCAAAGCTGAAACTTGGTTGACGGTTGCGGTTGCTGTTGTAGTCGTTGGCGATCCAGTCGTTACGGATTGTTGAACGACCTGTTGCGTCGTCGTTACCGCTTGTATCAAGTTCTTTGTAGGTGTGACGACATTGCTCTTCAGAACGATGCCGCTGTTGGCCGAATTCAAGTGTACTATCTGATTTCCGGTCGGGGTACTGCGTATGACTACTTGATGGCCGCCGATCGTCGCTATTTGTGCTTTTCCGCTGGCCAGTTGTTGCGCCAAATTCGCGTTGTTTACCACGACCTGGTTCGCGTTTATCGTTTGCCCGACAGAGGATATTACCTACGAATATCATTGTATTAGTATTTCAAAGATATAAGATTATTATTACTTGGTTAATGAATTTGTGAATGTTTTATTTCTTTACCTGTTCCTGAGCAATCTGTCCGGTGTTCGTGACGACCACAGCAGTTTTTTGTGGCGTGGTCGTCGTAACCGCGTTGGCGACATTAGGCGTAGTTGCGGGTTTCAAGCGCTGCAAAGCTTGTCCAGTCTGAGGCGTCAGCTGCGCGCTCTGGTTCGCAGCTTTTATCGCAACCGGAGTTTTAACCGGCGTCGTTTTTACAGGCGTGGTAGTTACAACTTTGCTCGCGGCTGTCGCAATTTTCGGTGTCGATGTTACGTTCGTCGTTACACCGGATGTCTGTTGTTGCGAAGGGCTCGCAGCGATCGCTGGTCCAGTATTCAAAACGTGGAGTTTCCCGTCAGGCATTTGCACCAATTGCTGGCCAGGCATTAAACCGCGCACTTGCAGTTTCCCATCCGGACCACGGAGTATTTGAACTTTTTGTTGCACCTGTTGCACCGCAACTTTTATCAGAGATTGTTGTCCGGTCGGTGTTTGATTCGCTTGAACTTGCTGCTGTTGGGGCTGCTGTTGAGGAGTTTTCGGTAAAATGCTCGTCGTACCGGAAACTACTCTCGTTGTGCCGTCCGCAGCTACGGATTTCAAGTAAACGAAAAATTAATCTCCATAACCCTCAGTCAATTATTTAAAAAATAATCAAATTTACACGATACTCACATTTCGTCATGTAAATACGACGAGTACCGATGAAAGTTTTATTCTGATTCGGTGTGGTCAGGAGTGACGTGAGCTGGGATTTTCCTTGAGTATTGGGGCTGCTTGGTATGGCAACTTTCGACACCACTTTCACAGTTCCATCTGAGAATAGTAAATAAAATAATTAAATTTTCTTTCCGCATTTTTCTCGTACTTTGAACACTGGTTAGATGAATGTCATTGCTTACCTAAATTCGAATTTGTCGTAACTTTGACAAGTTGACTGGGAGTAGGATTCGCTGGACTTTTCAGAGTTTCAAGTGCTCTCTTTTGCTGATGAGCTGCTCTCTGCATTCTCAATTGCTGTTCCATCTTTTCCTTTATTTCCTCGGCTGTACCCTTCCCACTTACCAATTGCTCCGATACAGTCGAGCCACGATTAACGCCAATAACGACTGACTGTTGGGGCCCCGAGCGACTCCTAGTAATAATCTGGGCATTAGCCTTCTCTAACCTGGACAGAATACGAGACAGACACACCGGAGCCGAGGGTTAGTAAAGAGCATCGTTTAGTAATGAGGACTTGCTTTCTCTCTTCCACTCTCGCTTCGAAAACATCGAGATCGTTTTTTTAAATGAAAAATGCAGCCACATTGTTAGTGATGAAAACAATAATTGGCAATGGAAAAGCTTGTTTGAAAGAAAAAATTAATTTCACCCACCTGTCACCGTATTGTTTGATTTCCCATAATTCGAGTTTATCCTCGTCAACCCACTCCTCGGAGACTTGAGGCTCGGTGCTTTGCGGCGATTCGGGACGTTTTCGTTTTCGCAAACCACTTCGTATCGATGTCACCTCTGAATTAAAAAAAGAATTTAATTATTTCGCATGTTTGATATTATTTTGATATTAATTTTGATCATTTTTACAAACCTCTGACTTGTTTCGGTAATTCGAGGGGTATGACCACTTTCCTTCGGAGATACTGAGTTCTGTCCATGAATTGTCCAACCTGCCGGTGCTTGAGGATTTCCAGTGACATGATCTCAGTGTCGGTCGTTATCTGATGCTTTCCATCAGAACTAGCGGGCTTAGCTGCCATGTCATCCCATCGTAGACAAGCCCAGAGTACTCTCAATTGGAGCGCAGCAGCTGCGAGCGATTTGAGACCGACGGTGCGATATAGCCAACAAGTTTTGAAGAGCGGCCTTGGACACGGATAAGGCCAAACCGTCATATTGGCTTTGGCTATATGATGAAATCCTTGAACGGGTATACGTCCACCGACGCGCGAAAGTTTTCTTAATTCGTGCTGCGGCAAGAGCAAAATGCTCCGCTGTTTGTTTTTCGTTGCGAAAGTCGAGCACAACGGATACTTGACCGGCGTTCTCTTCTTTCGTCTCTCGGCCAGTGATATCGTAACTTTCTTCAAATAAACCTTTCCCTCGGTTGAAACGGTGGAATAAACTTTCTCGCTGCCATCGGGATTCAGTTCTTTCGCCATGGTCGATCTTTGTACCGTTCTGCCTCGCCGATTCACCGTTGTCAGGGTCTGTACTCCCTTGGCCGGTGAATTATCAGATTTCGTTTCTTTCGTCTCGAGGCTCTTTGAATCCGTTTCTTCCTTGATTGTCTTATCTTCCGCCTTCACTTCCATCGAGTCGTCAAGATTCGGCTCCAATTTCGGTCTCTTCGCAGCCGGCGAGTCGGAGACTTCGACTTTCGATTTCTTCGTCGCTTCCTCGTTGCACTGAGCGGACAATGCGCTCGCTGATTCTACCTCCTGCTTGACTCCGTCCTTCTCATCCTTCTTGACTATGAGACTCGAATTTGCCGGTGATTGATTGTTATTCAAAGCGTTCGCTTTTCTCAGTAAAGCGAGGAGATCGCGCTTCAAGCGAGCCTTCTGCAGGCAAATCGGTGAGTAACAAGTCGACTGCAAACTTTGCGGAGTCACAGGTGATTTGCTAGCCTGTCCCGTCATGTTGCAATATTTGGAGTAGCAAGCACCGTTCTTACCGAGACGCATTATCGTCGCGTATTGTCCTCGAACCTGTTGGATTCGTTTCGCTATGACGGACAACATTTCACGCGCTGTAGGTGAAATTTCTTTGATTGGAGTTTTTCCCACGAGTATATTGAGCAACGAATTATCAGTGCTTTCTGTACAATTTTCGTCACTGTTGCTTGTCGAGCTCTCGTCCTTCTCACCGGACGTATTGTGAGATACATTTTTCAGATTGCCCAAGGAAGTTCCGGACTGTTCCCGATTTTTCTCCGTCTGCAGGAGTCTCCTCTCTTCGAGGAGCTTCAGATGAGTTCTTCTCGCTAAGAAATCATCAATGCGGCTCTTCTTTCCGATCTTGGGATAATGCAAGCGACCGTGCGTCGTGAGAGCTTTCGTTATGTCGATCTCCTCGAATTTATCAACGGGTGGGAAAACCTTCTCGATTTTCATTCCAGCGAGGAACGAGGCTCTGTTCTCCGTTTTTACATTGTCTTCCGTTTTAGTATCGGACGAAGACTTGTCGTCGTTTTCGTTCTTTATCTCGACTTTTTGTTGAGCAGAAACCTCGTTTACGACGGATTCGTTCGGATCTTCCTCGGACTCGATTTCCTCTTTTATCTTCACGGAGTTCTTGGAGTCAGGCTCGTCTTTGGGCAGACGGTACTCGTTGAGCAGAAATTCATAGGTGGATGGATCAAGAGCGAGGATCTTGATGCCAGCTTGGTCTTTGACTTGTACCATTATCTTTTGCGGTCCAGCGAGCAGACCGAGATTCTTGGCAGATTGAAATTTGTAACGACGAGAGGAGGATATCCACAGCCAACCCCATTGTCCATGAACACGATACTCTTCTCCTTTCTGCTTCCAAACTTGATGTTTGAGACCCAGAGAATATTTAACGAAATTGTAAGTCAAACGATTACGCTCCTCCTCGTCCTCTTTCTCCTTTTTCTCTTTCTTGTCGAGACGTTTCTTCTCCTCTCGCTCGAGAGCCGTCACTCTCTGTAATTTAACGTGACCCAGTTGGTCGTGCCATACGCTAGCGAAGACCACTGATTTTATACACGCTTGCAAAACGATGAGAGCTCGAGCAAAGTCTCGTGGATTGACGCAGGCTCCAATGGCTGTGGTCCATGGTTTTCGCAATAGCGGCCAATTCGTATGCATGAATGGTGCCTGAATACTGCTTTCGAGCTGCAATATCGTCTGTCTTATCGTACTGACGAGGAGAGCTCTCGTTCCCGTCAAACTTCCAATCCACTTGAACTCGGAGGCTTGAGTGAGCGAAAATTTGTGTGACAAGTGACGCTTCTTATCGCGTTCTTCGTTTCTCTGGGGCTTGTTGAGCGCGATTGGATTCGTGCTGTACTGATTTACATAAGTCTTGAAATTATTGTCCATTCCAAGCTTAAACAAATGAGTTCCCGTTGCGATCTGATGAGCTTTCTGTCTCGTCAATCTCGTGCCAGGTTCTTCCTCTTTTGTTATTTTTTCGAGCTTCTCGAGCTTCTCTAATTCTTCTTTCGTCCCGGCCGGGGTGCTTCGACGCTTGAGATCATCCATGTTGAACGTTCGCGGTTGAAGCGAACCCGTCTTTGATCTCGTCACGATGTTGTGCTTCTTGCCATCTTTGACGATTGTGGACATGTTTTCATCGGTCTCCATTCCTGTCTCGTCTACATCTTCCGTTTTTAATGGCTTCGTTTCGACGTCCGACAATTCTGCACCAGCTTCGAGACTCTTACTCTCCGGTGAGTTTGTTTCCACTTTTTCACCCTCCTGACTCGACGGAACATTTTCATCCAAGGACTCCGCACCCTCGTCTGTCTTCTTTACTGAAGGGTCAGTATCTTGACGATCCTTTTCACGTTTGTTCTCATCTTCCTTTTCCTTCTTCTCCGATCGTTCCTTCTGCGCTTTGAGAATCGCAGCTGAAAAATATACATATTGTAAGAAAGATTTTCGCTTTTTGGGAATTAGTAATTGTTACCATTAGTTTTTATCATTTTTACCATTTTCAACTTCCAGATAAGATTTTTTGTTTCCTTTTATCTGATTCGTGATCGTCTCGGTGATCTCCATCTGCCTGATAATTTCGTCTTTGTAATCGGAGAGCTCGCGGTACAAGGCGACTTCCATCTCATTTTTATCCAAACTCGACATGAGTTCCTCGAGTTGCAAGGGCGTACTGTAGTACCAGACGTCTCCATCTTCGCTTTCTCTGTAAACACGAAAGAAATTGTTAGATGTTAAAGACATTAATAAAATCAACAGAGAAGGAATTGGCTAAATTCTTCAAGTTGAAACAAAACGCAGTACAATAAAAGTATATTTTGTGAAAAAATAATGCTACAACATGAAATTATGTTAAGTTTGAATCTCTGGAAAAAGTCTTCAGTAAATCGTTGGTTTTTTCGTTGATTCTTTTTCAATTCTCCCGACAGACTTACACAAAAACTCGTCTGGCCAAAAACCAGTATTTACGTCCGTGTCGATCGAATCCGAGATGTTCCTGTCTGCAGAGCAGACCATTTTTCTCGACGTCCGGTATGCAGTCCACGATACCGGTGACCTTGTGTGCCTTGCAGATGCCGCACTGCCAGTCTTCAGTCGGAACATCGACGAGCGGAGGTTCAACGCACTCGAGATGAAAGACGGCGGGACAAGTTTCACAGCACAACAAGTCACCGAGTCGATGACAAACGCGACAATGATCGTCGTAATGCATATTTCCCTCGTGGATAAGATCCTCCCTCACCGGATTCGTTATCAGAAACTGATCAGTGAGAAATTGCAATACCTTCAGTCTATCTTCGAGACTAGTGAAAGGATATTCACAGTTGGTTATTATCTTCAGTATGCTCTGGTCAAAATTCTTGTCGCTCTCTATATAAGACCTCAAAACCTCGGGCCATGTCATGGGGTCTACAAAATACAGTCCAACATTGACGGAATCCTTCTGATCCAGAGGACCAAAATGTGTCTGCTGAGAATCTTCTTCTCTGAGCAAAGCTTTTATCAGCATAATGTGAATCTCCGCGAGGAGATTTGTCTGATCCTCGCACGTGAGAGCCGCGCAAAAATCCTCGAATCTGACCGCCGAGAGCCTCACGAGAGTGCTGAAGTGTCTGAGCACTTCGTAGATGGACAGACTCGCCATAACGTGTTCTTTAGGAACCAGCAGATCTTCCGAAGACTTTGGCATGTTCAACGAAGGCAATTCTCGATTCTGCAGCCACAAAGGTTCAGGACTGGGCGCTCTCTGTTGAGACAGGAGCGCTTTCCTCGGCGTTCCACTGGCCGTGCTGAACGAGGACAGAGAAAAATCACTGTCGCTCGAGGGATCGGGCTCTTCGATCGACTCCGAGCTCTCGACGTCGCTCTGGATCTGCTCGTCCTCTTGTTCGCTCTTCTCGCTCGATTCGTCACCAAAGTCAGAACCGTAGTGATACTCCGAATCGTGATAATCCACATTGGGATTGTATCCTCTTCTCTGATAAGCTCCACCGGAATGACCGCCTTTCCGAGCATGTTTATCCTTCCCACCTGCAAATTTGTCCGCTTGTCAATTCCATTGCAAATTCAACAATAAAAACAATAAACAATATTATTTCAGTGTAAAATAAATCAGTTAGAAAAGAATGAAACCTTTGAGTTTTCGACTTCTCGTGCTCCTTCGACTTTCCTCCGACTCAACTGGGGAGGAAGCTCTCGAGAGCGTTGGCGTGCTCGGCTGTGAGCTTGGAGTTTCGCAGCCAGGCTTGTTTTGCAGGTATTTAGGTTTTTTCATTAGATGATACTGAAACTTCTTCGGTCGTTCCATGACAACCGATTTCGGCGGGCGTCCCCGCCTCTTTGCTCCGCGTCCCGTCATATTTGTTATTTGTAATAAGACTGATTTACTATTTCGATATTATTCTCCCACTCCGGGGCTTCCCGTCTACCACGCACAATCATGCACGCGCACTGTCGTGGATGTAAATTTTTTTTTCGCCAAACGTCAAACTCGCCTCAACACGTGGGTCGTGAAAAAGCCCGCGTGTAAACAAATACGTATGACACAATAAAACCGTATCCATGTTTGTCCGCGATTACTTGCGCCATTTCTTTCGGCTTAGCGGAAAAAGGGAAAAAACCCGCGCGGTCACGTGACCAAACGAGATTTTTTCATATTTCGGTAATTCACGATGATTATTACACGGATCGAAAAGCGTTTTCTCGTACTATCTCACAGTTGAGAAAAGCCGGATGACCGTGAAAAAAAAATACAATTATTATGGTAGGGCAAAAAATAAGAGGGACGAAGAACGTTGCACGGAATGTTAAGTTCGGTGACGCGAGGTGCGAACGGGGAAGGAGAGAGGGTAATTTACAATCTCGCTCTCCTACGTGAGAGCTTCGCCCTGATTGGCCGACACGAAAGTCGCCATTTTTCTATTATCCTCGAAATTTGCCGTATCTTTTTATTGTTCTTAGATTTTTCAGACTCTGAGAAATCACACTTTGCGCTGTTTATCGATTATGAGCTTATATTTTTCAATTCGTTGAATTACGGATCGCAAGAGTTCTATTTTTTAGCACGAACGGAAAATCGGGGTGATGCCTCGCGTGAAAAAACTGTCTCGTTCGATGTCCAATCGCGTTGAGCCTATCTGCGGCGAGCAGTTGACGCACAACGCGGCGAGAGGTCGGTTCGATCGCCCGAGAAACGAAAAAAAGAGAAAGAGAAATAAGAGCGCAATTCTAACCACAATTGCGCGGAGATTTCGTCACAAATTTTCGAATCGAAGCGAGCGTCTGTCCCGATATATTTTTGATGGGAAAAAATGATGCCTTCGCTCTCGTCAATCGAAATTTAAGAGTCAACGGATTTCGGTCGCTGAAGTAAAATATGAAGACGCGACGCGACGAATTGACGATTGACGAACGTTTTTCCCCGCTAAAAGAGAATGCACATACACGCACGCACACCGATGTTTAACCTTAGTTCGAGAGATGCTTCACGAGAGGCCCTCGCACTCGATTCACTATACATATATGATCGATTCGATGATATTTTATTCCGATTTTCTTATTTTTTACTCTTTTACAATTGCCGGGTTGCACCGCGCTAAAAAAACAGCGTTAACATTTTACCAATGAAAACGATTTTTTACAGCTTGCCTCGTACTTTTTGTACACACACTTTTTTGAGAGCGATCGCACTGCCCTCTCGCTCACGAAAAATTACTCCGAACTGCACGCGAGAAATAGAAAAACCACGAATAAAAATAAAATGGCGTTCGAGCGTAATTCGGAACGACTTTTGTCCGTAAATTTTTATTTCACGAATGAAGCACTTTCGATATCACTTTTCACTTACTCGGCGATGAAATTTACCTTGCGACACTCACTTTATTAACCGCGATAAATTCGTCATACCAGCTTGACAGAACTGCCGTCCGCCATCTTGTTTTTTGTAGTACAGTGCTTTGCATCCTTGACTCTGACAAACACTGTTAATTCACTTCACTTCACAAATTCACATCTCACACGTGAAGAAAAATATTCTCACGGTTTTATCATCATTGCCAATTGTATATTGAATAATAAATATTCATTGACAATCGAGATGAATGCAAACTGTGATGATTCCCGCGCACTGTAATCTCGTAATTTTTCGCTTCCGGTTAGTCGGTCATTTTGACAATTTCCGAAATAACGCGATACAAACGATAAACCATAATTTCTGACAAGTCTCATAAAAAATTATAATATTCTCTCAATGCAATTTGAGGTTGAAAATTATGTCAAATATCTTTAAAAAAATGCATCTGAATAAACAGGAAGTTGATGATTTGACTTCTCAATGGACGAGCGTATTATTATGATTATCATTGTCCGGGAGAACAACTTTACGCATGCGTAACATCAGCCGGCTTTAAATGGCCGACCAACATCAAAATTGTGTTGGAAGGAAAAAAGCGTAAAGTATCGAGAAATTCAATGACAAAATAATTGTGAAAAACGAGAAAAATCCGGACGCTCCGTTACACCGGTGGTTAAAAAAAAATCGTAAAAATGAACGGGGAAACGATGTACGCGTTGAAACCAATAATAACGTCGAATTTAATAACAAATAGTAGCGATAATTGTATGTACAAGATGAAAAATATTCATGAAATATGTTCTGGTGACGACCATGCGTCCTCTAAATTTTGCAACAACGTCACCGACATATCAGAGAAGGTTATCAACTTTTTAAAGGTTTTTTCAACATTATGGTTACAATTTATGCTTCGCAAGAGTGTCTGATGATGAAAATTGATGAAAAAGTGACGATTTTTTGTACTTACGGATGCACGAGAGTCCGAAAAATTTTCTCTCGGCTCTGTCTGCTTTGTGGTGCACGATGACTCCTCCCAAAAATTTCCACAACCACTAATCACGATCGACCGGAGAATATGGTTCTTGCCGTAGCTTGATCGATCTTTCTCTTTAACCCCCCCAAAAATTTTTCTTCAACCGAAGGGCTACTCTCGGCTAATAATCATTTTCACTCGTAAACAAGCACGTCCGAGGAAAAATGATAGGAGGAAAACAGAAAGAGATGAGCCGAGAAAGTCTCGAGCTTTTCGGTGTAATTCCGAAAAGATACTCGCGGTGTTTCTTGGGTTGGGAAATTTTTCAAACACGGAGAATCGCGAAAAACGACCATGTGACTGTGAAATATTTTTATAACCAGACTAATTCTTTAGGATGACGAAACTGACAAATGAAAATGTGATTACACGATATTTAAATTATGATTGGCAAACGAAAAGTCAACATGCTGACATTTAATCACAGTCATGCTTTTTTTCATAAAGAATATAAAATATATTTTTTTTAATCAAAGCTGGTTTGAAATTTTGAAATAATCATTTGTAATAAAAATTGTATGTACTTGAAAAATATTTGAAATTTTATTGTAATCGTTGCAGGCTCCTCTTCCAGAAGTTGCGCTACTTGAAGCGAGACAAGAAAAAATTCTTGCCCAATTGGCGGAGTTGAAGGAAAAAGTTCTCTGCCTCTGCAGCGTTTTGAAATCCAAAACGGATCAAGCGGCGATCCATTCGGAAAACAAAAATCTGACGAGCTGCTTAAATCTAGAAAATCCAGTGACGGTGGATCTGATAGTTAGAACGAATCCGGAACAGCCTTGTTGGTCGTTGGTCGCTTTACAAAAATTATGGAGAGACGTTGAAATTTCTGTCAAATCTTACAGACATTCCAGCATTCTCGACCCAATTCCAGATCTTCCTCTCAAAAGCAAAAAAGAATTCAGGCACCAAGTTAACGTTGACTTGATATGGAAAAAAGGTAAAAATGTCAAAGTACTTTTGTTTTTTCGTCATCACTCAAATCGTTATTTCACGCAAATTGTTTACAGTTCAAGATACAGAAGTCGTTGTTTCTGGAACTCTGGGTTATCCCATAGTTGGCGAAGCAAACTTGGTCCGGTATCTGGCTCGGCGATTGTCTGACAGGAAGTACAACTCATCAAAAGAGAGCGATATAAGCGAGACAGAAAATATCTTGGATATTTCGCATCGTCTGCATTATCAGGAATCACAGAAAGACATGCAAGCAACTTTGTCGGAGATTGGCAGGAAGTTGGAACAAAAAACTTGGCTGTCCGGTGAAAAAAATCCGGGAGTCGGAGACATCGCTGCATGGTCCGCGATAAAAAAAATGGGAATAAAAAAGCTTCCATCGAGCTTAAACGCATGGTACGAGCAATGTGAAAACACTTTCCTCAAATGATTCTTCTTTTCACCGTTTGACTTATTTTTCTTTCATAAAATTTAATAAATTTTTAATCAATGCATAACGTGTATCGAAAAAACGTTTCTCTAGCTCCCATTCACTTGGATAAGTCCACTGTCCTTACCCCTTTCTCGAATATTATTACATTTTTCTTATATTGCCTACGTAGCTAAAATTACTGTTATAAATAATGCGAGAAATAAGAATAAGAACATTTGACCTAAGAAAGATTTGTTGGCAGTGTTTTACAGAATATCACTCTCGTGATTACTGTAGTACAATACTATTAATATTATTATCAATACTTTTTAATATACGTACATATACGTGGAAAAAAATCGACAGGATTGCTAGTTTTTATTTTTATAAAAACTGGATTCGTCGCACTTTTCTTTTTCTCTATTGCTCGGACCTTCTGTCCGAAAAATGATCGGTGTATAAAATTGTCTCGTATTCACTTGTAAAACGTTGAATAATTCAGTTATACAATATCAGCCTTTTTCTATTACCTTGAAATTGGTCCTAGATATTACTTATGAGTAAAACAGAAAATAATCCTAATAAAAGAGAAATGCATCGTGTTTTTTTTCATTTTTCGCTAAACTGCCATTGAATCGCCATGAATTCGTTTTTCTCGCTCAACGCATTTTTTGCTTTACATTATATTTACAATTAATCATTGAAGCAAAAATTGCGATAACCGACGCAGTAAAAAATTTCTCAGCTCGTCTACTCCGTTTCGTAGCAATGTCTGAAATTCTTTTACGAGCTGCCTAATTTCTTATTTCATTCTCCTATTGATTTTACGATCCAATTTTCAACGGACTAATCACACGTTGAAAACCAACGAGCAATAATATGATACAAACATGGATTATTACTCGTAATGAAAGTAATGAGTCCTTCGGCTCGGGACTTACGTTTACTTTATGATACAATATTATGTATATTAAATTGTTATGATATTATGCCATTGGAGCAATAATCGATATGATAGGACTTTGTTCGTGATATCTTGGAGGGATCGAGCTTTAAATGCAGAGATCGTCTCGGGGTGGCACGTGTATAAAAAAAATGCATCGGACGTGAAGTATGATAATTAACTTTATCATAAAAAAACTAAGGATAAAAAATGCATGAATGTGAAATTTGAATTCTTCTGCTCCGAGATCAGGTGTGGACTCGAAAAACCCTCCAACGAAATATATAAAGTCTTTACCGTGATATGAGAGATATCCGAATCTCGTAGTCTACGTAAAGCTCTTTTTGTATAACAAAAAATTCTATTCAAGCACAGCTACATTGCTAAAAAAACGGTAATTTTTTTCTCCGTTTCGTCGCTGTTCTTTTTTTTGTTCTTTTTCCCTCATCGCCTGAGCAAACGAGTTCTTATATAAATTAAAAAAAGTAGCCAAAATGTTATCACAATATCGTTGAAGATTCTCATAAGCTTTTAAGTATTTCCCTCCCCCGGCTATTCGCTTTATCGTCGATAAAAAGAGAATATAAAATAACGACAGTCGCTGCAAGACCGACAAGGAGGTTCGTCCTTGTATAGCACATAATTATAGCAATAATAATAATGATCGAAAATTCGATCATACGAAAGACGAGAAACCTGGCAATGGTGCTCTCGATCTTGCCATATTATTCATTATTATTTGTCCCCCGTTTAAACTAACTACAGCACTCCCTTCCGGCTCGGAATCTGTGTAAGACGAATAATTTCTCACGGGTTTTTGTCGCTTCCACGATTGTCTTAGCGAGTCGTTCACATTGGCGTAGTGATTGACGAAGGAGTGGGGATCCGATTGAACGCTCTCGTTTTCACTTTCTGATGCCTGAATAAAAAAAATATATATCAATAAATATATACGAAAGAGAGATATTATCAGATTCAAGACTGAAAATTTTTTAAAAAATTTTAAGCAATCGAACCTGTGAATCCGTAGAACTGATCTCCGATGGTTTTTCTGTGACGCTGCTGTCGTCTGGATTTTCATCGTAACCTTTCAGACTCTCCTCGTCGCTGTGATAAGCGACCGAAGCTGGAGACGGCCTTGGTGGCGATTTTCCCAACATCGCAGGAGGCGGTGGATGCATCGATTTACGACCCAGAGTGTTTTTCTTTCCTAACGTTCCACAGCCGGTTCCGATACTCATCGCCCCGTTTCCTGTTTGCCTCGATCTGTAGAGTTCCAGATCGGACTCTTGACGGTCGTCGATGTCCATCGCCATCGATTCTTCCAGAGTCTTCTGGGCCTCTTCTGGAATTTTAATAATTTTTCATATTAGTAATAAAATACGAGTTACACGTCATTCTCCTCTCAATAGATAACGAATCGTGATTCATAAAATATTATCTTCGATAAAACTTCAAACTTACGTTTATATTTGTAACTCTTGCTCTTAACGCACAGTACCGCGATCACCATAATAATAATAACGATCGAGGACGCAGCAAGCGTCACCATGAACCAAGTTTGTCGATAAAATGGTCTGTGCTGAAGATAAGCGTACTCCAAGTACAATTTCGATGGCGTTAAAATCTTTGAAACAAAAAAAAAATATTACGAAATGTAAAAAATTATTTTTTTTTTGGTAAATTCATCAAAATACTTACCGCCTCGGACAAATAAACTGGATAACTTATACCATATGCGTTATATGATATAACCCGGAAAAGATAATATGTCGAAGGTAACAAATTGTGATAAGAAACGGCGTGTTCGACCAAGGGACCATTCGTAGTTTTTCCAATCGTCTGCCAGCGAGTGTCGTCTAAAATATTGAATAAAGATAAAATTATTATTGTTATTATAATAGTAATTATCAGTTCAGGTAGTTGGTGAGGTTTTTGGAATTGATAATCATCACTTCTACAGGATTATTGTCGCACACAACACACGTCTATGTCCACTTTTTTACTTTCTTTACATTACAATTTGTTAAGAGTACATTATCAGCTTCTCTCGACACAGATGTGTCTCAAGTTTTTCACTAGCTCGATTAGTTGGGGTTTCTCTAAACAAACGCTTTTTTTTGGTCAAACGACTCGTTTGATGAAAACTCATGCTATTTTTAAAAGAAAAAAAAATGAAAACAACGTAAAAGAAAATTTGGTTTTAGCGCAAGGATACCTAAATTGTAAAGTCTCAATATCACAAAATATTTCCTGGGTCTTGAAAGGAACTTACGATGCTGCCAATCTTCCATTGCTGTTCTCGTTATAATATGAAACATAATTTATGGTGTTTTTTTTCTTTCTTCTAACGAAACTGAAGTGAAAGATAAGTAAGGTCGCGTTTGATCTCATCTCGCTCACCTTTGCGACGTGTCTCGATGTAATATCCGAGGAGAGGTCCTTTGCCGGATGCTCCGTTTTTCCAACGCAATACGACGCTCGAGACTGTTTTGGAGACGAGAAGATCAGTCGGTGCCATGGGTGAGCCCTCCTGGGGACCTGTCGTCACGTTTCCGGATACCGGTGGTCCGAAGTCTATCGTTTGAGCTCGCACCATGAAAGTGTAGGTCACTTCTTCCTCGAGAGGCTGAACGAGCAGACTCGTCTCCGTTACTTTTTGCTTCACCTGCTTGCTAAATCCTAATCGATAGAGAAGAAAAATTAGTATGACAAAAATTAGAAAAAATGGATTATAATTGTAAATTCTATATTTAATGTTGCATTGGCATTGTTAAATTAAAAAAATGAATTTAAAGAACAAGCGTTAAAAAAAGGATTTTTCAGAATTTATATCATTTTCAGTTAAAAAACTTATAAAATGCAAGAAAACTTTAAAAATTTTTCTCTGAAACCCGATTTTGAATGTTTGATATTTTTTGTAAAGAATGGAAACCTTTGATAACTATTCGATAGTTGAGGACCAGAACTATTCAAACTTGATTCGAATGTTTTAAACAAATTGTTCTGCGCTTCAGTACTTTTTTTAAATCATCTTATGGACACTCAGAAAGTTAAAAAAAATCACTTACGGTCATTCTGCTCAGCGGTTTCGTAAGTAACGATGTATCCAACGATTTCTCCGTTTCGAAGTTTCGGAGGTTCCCACGAGACTCTCATGCTCGTCATCGTTATGTCATTGAATTTGAGATCGAACGGCGCACCGGGAAGATCTTGCTTCGTTCTAACCGTTATGGGTGGCGAGCGTGGACCGTCTCCTGCAGGATTGAAAGCCAGCACTTGGATTTTGTATTCTGTGTACTTGTCTAGAAATACGAGGCTGTGGGTCAAGTACGAAGCCGGCACGACTTCAATCTCCTCTTCTTGTTTTTTGTCCAAGGGTTGAGGCGAGTCGGTGACTAGGTAGAAAATCTAAAGAGACAAAAAATCATAATATTAATTATTCAGTTTTAAGGAATACGAAAAAATGTTATCTTAGTAATTGTATATTCAATTTACCTTATATCCAAGAAGATCACCATTCTGCATATTGGCCTGAGGCGGTTTCCATTTGAGATGAACTTCGGTTGAGGAAATCGGTTCGGCCACGACCTGTTGCGGCTCTCCGGTCGGTACGGCTTCTCCGACGTACACCGTTACTGGTGGACTCGGTGGACCATCGCCTTCTGAGTTGAACGGTAACACGACGATCTCGTAATTTCTGTCTTCCATCAAGTCACTCAGTATCATCTTCGTTTCCTGCAAAATTCATTTCACGTTATATTTTAAATTTTATTTAAAAATTAATGAGAGAAAAAATTGAGTTGCACGTTATGATTTGTTTTTACCTTAATCCCTAATACTTCTTGTTTCGGAGTTGCCTGAAGAGCGGTTGGAAAATCTGAGACCGGTTGATACACGACTCGATAACCACCAGTTGCGTGATCACCGCTCCAGTAAATTTCCTCGATCATGTCCCAGTGTACTTGCACACTGGTCGTTGTTATCGGTACGACCTTCAAACCAGTAACACCTCTCGACGGAGCTAAAAAAATTTTTAAAATACTCGTTTAAAAATTTCATTCGTGAGGTAAAATTGACAGTATATTAAATAGAAATTTAACAAACCGGCTGGCAAAGTCTGAACTTGCGCAGACTCGGCGCTCCAAGCTGAAGGTCCGATATCATTGGTGGCTTGAATCCTGAATTGGTAATGAGTGAACGGTTTCAAATTGTTGACGGTGTGCGATGTTAACGATGGATCGACACGTTCAGGGATCGTTTGGAAAGGTCCTGAATTTTCGGACTGCTGAACCGTGTAGTAGCTGCGATCATAAAAAAATTAGATAACAAAGAACATTCGAAGATTTTTATCAGTTGGGTTAACTTTTTATTCAACTAACCGAAGGGGAGCGGATCCGTCCCTGCCCGGTGTCCAACTGAAAGTGATTTGCCTGCTTTGAACCTGCGATCTGCTGACCTGCGGCAACGAAGGTGGCTGAGGTCTTTCACGATTGTTCGTGGTCAAAACGAGACCGTAGGCAGTTTTTCCCCAACCCAATCTCGTCCTTGCCGTCACGGAGAACATGTAATATTTCTCTGCTTCGAGACCCGTTGCCGTAAAAGTTCTGTCCGAAGCTTCAAGCTCTTTCGAGAACTGACGCTCCTGACTACTGTTCAGATGAAACATCACTTTGTAACGGAGAATCTCGCCGTTTGGATCTTCCGGAGTATCCCAGATGATTCGGGCAGTCGAAAAAGTTACGTCGGGAAACGAAACGTTCGAAGGCGGTCCAGGAGCTAGAAAAATAAAATAAAACAGACACAAGTTGTTAAAAAATTAAAAAAAACAAAATAATTCTTTTCTTTTGAAGCTTACTGTCATCGTATGTCTGAACTCTGATCGGTGGAATACTGAGAGCTCCATCGCCGAGTCTCGTGTACGCTAAAACTTGAACGTGATACTGAACGAATTTTCGTAATTCCGTGAGGGTCGTCGTGAATGTCGTATTCTTCGGAATGTTTTGATACTGATACGGTGATCTATTGGCCCCGTAATACACCTTGTATCCTTCGATCTGTCCATTTTGATGCTCGATAGGGACTTCGCCCCATTTAACGAGTATCGTCGTCGAGGACGTTGCGTTCGCTTCGACATTCGCCGGGCCAACCGATGGCACGGATTCCCGAGTTCTTTCGACAGCTTTCGGACTGGGACGCGATGAACCGACGTCGTTGTATGCCTGCATGACGATCTCGTACAACGCGAATTCCTCCATGGCTTCCAAGACATAAGAATTCGCTGTGTGATCGTCGATGCTCACGCTCTTCGAGTTGTTCGTTCTCACTTCCGTGAAAGTGACATTGTAACCGCGAGGATTTCCGTACCATTCGATCTGTTGCAGAGGCTGAAGAGGAAACAAAAATTAATTTATGAACGAGCGATTCGAAGTAATAATTGAGACAACAATCAAAAGCTTACGATCCATCGAACTCTCAATTCAGTCGCGCTCATCGCTCGTACAGTGACGTTTCTCGGTGGATGCGAGGGAGGTGCTTGAATAGTTTGAAATTCTTTGGTAGGTTCCGAAGGCGCCGAAGCACCAACAACGTTGTTCGCGATTAATCTCAATTTGTACTCCATAAAGGGAATCAATCCGGTAACGGTTATCGTGCTCGCGTCCGGATCAGAGACTTCGTAAATATTGTACCAAGTTGTATTTCTCTTTGTCTGAGCCTCGACTCTCCACTTGACGATGGAGGAATTCCCATCAAAACCTGGAGTAAATTGAAGTACGACTGAAAAAGCGTCTATATTCGAAAGTGCCAATTTAGTGGGAGGTTCGGGGAGAACTGGCTCAACCCCCGATTGTATCGTCGCAAAACGAGATTTTCCTGGTCCTTTGGATGTCCAAGCCACTACCTCGAACTTGTAATGCGTCGTCGCTTGCAAATCTTCAACTTTGCATAAAAGAATGTCACGAGTCAGATTTTTGACTCTCAGTGAATCCTGATTGTCCTTGATCATGTACTTCAGTTGGTACATTATTAAAATTCCGTTTATCTCTTTTGGTGGATTCCACTTTACGGTCAGAGCACGATCGCTTATGTCGTCGAATTGAAGATTTTCAACTTCATCCGGCACTGAAATTAAGAAAATTATTTTATTAATATTTATCTACGATTTCTTATTATAATTTCTCTAAAATATTCTCCTGATCGTGAATTTTAAAAATTACCTAACGTATTTAAAAATATTAATGAAATTATGAAATTAAATTAAATTAAAAAATTACCATCCTCGGTCGTTCGCACTTGAATCGGACCACTGCGTTCCCCATCCCCAGGATCCGTAAAGCAGAGAACAGTTATATTGTACAGAGTAAATTTTCTCAACCCAGTGATAATTGCACTCTGTTCGGCGAGTGGATCAAACAGGCTTGGTGGTACTGTCATAGACTTGTACTCGTTCGACTCGCTGAAATTTCCACCTGTCCACGCTTGCAGCTTGTAACCCTGATTTATTCCATTTATTTTCTGAGGATTCGGTGGTTTCCACCAAACCTTGACCGCCGTGGAATTTATCGCCTTTACCCGCACGTTCGTCGGTGGGGCTTCGGGAACTGAGGATGCAAAAATCCAATACATGTATTACAAGGGATCAAAAATAATGAACGAGAAAAATTGAAATAAAAAATACTCAACCTCCTTCTTTAGTTTTAATTTTCAATTCTTCCGTGAATACACCGACACCCTTGTCGTTGTACGCAGCTATTTGGACAACGTAATCCTTCCACGTAATCAGATCCGAGATAAGATAATTTTTCTGAGCTTCGTTCGTTATGTTTTGCGTTGTCCAAGGGCTGACGTTGTAGCCACGCAAACGGTATCGCAATATGTAGCCCAATATGTGACCGTTACGATGCTCCTCCAGTGGCAATTGCCACTGCGTTATTATTTCTGAGGACGAACGTGCTGAGCCAACGAATCCCAGTGGTGGTCCAGACGGTGCTAAAAATATGTTTTTTTTTCAATTTTATAAAAATCATTTCAATAAATCTAAAACTTTCTTTAGTTTTTTCATCACCTATAGAAAGGTAGAGAAAAATAACTTACGTTCTTGTGGCAAAATGACAACGTTGCTCGGTTCGGAAGGTGGACCCTCGCCGACGCTGTTCACCGCCGTTATTCGAAATTGATAAGCAGCAGCGGCTTTTAAGTCGTTGAGCA
The DNA here is from genome assembly GCA_030522605.1 of Cremastinae sp. B BG-2022a. Taxonomy (NCBI): domain Eukaryota; kingdom Metazoa; phylum Arthropoda; class Insecta; order Hymenoptera; family Ichneumonidae; species Cremastinae sp. B BG-2022a. The sequence goes on along the minus strand of JAPYYX010000383.1, from coordinate 43,762 downwards.
AGCACCACTTTTCTTCAGCAGAGACGTTCGTATTTTCTCTCGCCCAGTTGGACAAAGGATCGGGTATGGGACCTGAAAAAAAATTAATATTAAAAAATTAATATTTAATATTTGTTGTATAAATTCGATAAGACAGATGTGAACTGCGAGGGAAATTTTTTACCTAATTCGGGAACTTCTCTTCTTTCGATAATGAATTTTTCAGTAGGACTATTTCCATCGAAGCCTGGTACCCAACTGACGTTTATGGTTCTCGGCGATATAGATTCGACTCGCGCGGCTTTTACGTGTATCGGCGCGAATGGCAATTCGATGACACTCAGCCTCGCTGTTCTAGTGTCGTTTCCTCCGGGCGATATGACGGAGCACGTGTATTCGCCAACGTCAGATGCACGAACTGCAACGATCTCCAAAGCACCGTCTGGTCTCATCTTCACTCGTTGGTTCGCGTGGGTTATGATAACTCTGAAAATATTATAAATTATAATATTATATCATAAACTATAAAATATCAATAAAGCCATGATAAAATTTATCAATATACGATGGACATTAATATTCAATCGATTGTTAGGTATTAAGGAGGAATGGTAGGTACATTTTGGAAATTTTTTACTTCCTAGTTTTTCGAAAGGGTTCTGAATTTTTTGTGTATTAGCTACAATAGCGATTAACAACTTCCGATTATTAATTGAACCGTTTTAACAATTAACAGTGTTTAAACAATTAAAATAGAAAATGTAAGTGAAAAGCTTTCAAATTTTGGAATTAGCATTGAACTCTCATATGGAACATATAAAAAGAATTTAACGGAGACGGTACTTTTTTTTGTTTATGATTAGAACATTCCTATGAATTCTTATGAATTTTCCATAAGACACAATGTTAAATTTTATAAAGTTAGAAAATTCGTAACTTTAAAATTATTCAGCGAATCATTCTCAAATTTGGCACAAGGATTTTTTACCCGTTTTCAAACAAGTCAACAAAATTTTAACTTCTTCTTACAATTTTAAAAATAGGTACAATTCCTCCTTAATATTCTAAATATTTAAAAAAAAATATCGCGAGTACTTGAAAAACTCACTGTGAATTATGAAGCCAGACTATGTCGTAAGGAACGCTCGGATCGTTAGAAATTTTACACTGCAGCTCAGCCGTATGTCCCAATAGTACGGAAGTGTCGCTCGGAGGTCGAATGATTTGTGTCCTCACTGAAATTTACAATTTGATTTCCATTGTATAAAAATTAATTAATTCATGAGACGTCAAAATCGCTTTTTATATTTTAGTATTTCTAATTAAATTTGTTAAGTGTTGATTTTTGCTGATCATTTAATTAATCAGTTAACTATTTTTTACCTATAACGGAAAGATAAGCCGATGCGTTGACCGAGCCAGCGTCGTTGACTCGAACGCACGTATATTTTCCCGCATCGTTTGACTTGACGGCGGCGATGAGAAGATCTCCGGTCTCGAGTAACTGAACTCGTCCGGCGATTTCCACGGTACCAGTGTCTGTGGGAAAAGATAAACGCACGGGACAATGAGAATAATCCTCCATTTGACTTCAATTATAATACGCCTCCGCATTGTTTCTATAGAGGAATTAACAATCGCAAAGATTTAATCGTCTTCACCGTTGTAAATCCAGGTTGTATTTGGCACCGGGGCTGCAATCGCTCGGCAACTCAGGGTCGCGTCCTTTCCATCGAGGATCGTCAGGTTGCTGGGAGGAATCTCGATTATCGGAGTCGAAGCTGCAAATCAATAAATCGTTATAAATTAAACAATTCAATTGGACATTGGAACATGCAGCGAGCTCTAGAAAACAAAAATCTTAAAATACGTGAGATGAAATAAAATGAAATAAAATAAAATAAAAATCAAATAAAAAAAATTCATTCGCACAAGGAACCAAAAAATTTGTCTATGCAGTGCTGAAAACTTTCTCATACCACGTTCTCGTATAGGCATAATCAAAAATCAATTCATTCACGCATTTGAACAAATAAAATAAAACATTCACCCGAGACTTGAATTCTCGTTATCAAAAAAATAAATAAAATCCACCCTGGATACATAATTGTTGGCAACGTCCTAAATACCAATGATAAATTTAAAAATCATAAGCAAAATTGAAAAACAAAAGTGTCGGTGGCATCCAAGCATTTTTGTGCCATAAGAAAATAAAATGTAGCGTAGAGAAAGAGAAAAAAAATTGAAAAAAGGGGTGATCGAGGAAGAAACCAAAAAGACACTAGACTATCGTGAAAATTTCGCAAGATTTGGATTCTGCTTAATTTTTCTCTTATTTTCCTTACTCTCCGGATATTGAAAGAATTTTAAGCGGCCATCCGACTGGCGAGCTCGGACTACGTTGTAGCCGGCTGCCTTTCGAGCCACTCTTTTCCAACCGACGTCCTCAAATTCCGCTGTTCCCATACAAAAATACATGAGTGTTAAACCCCGAAGGACAATAGAATTAGGGATATGGTCCAAGTTAAAAAAGATCACAGATTTTCGTTAGAAAAACGTAGAGCGTAAAAGAGAGATGTTTTTCTTTTTTTTTTATGAGTAAAGAAAATCGTACTTTTAACTTTGAGCCAGGTGTAGCTGGATGCTTCGCCAGCATCGTTCGAGGCGAGACACTGGAACATCCCGGAAAATTCCATAGTGAGCTTCTTTATGGTCAATGAACCATCTTCCTCCATTTCAAGCCTGTAATTACAATGAAAATAAAATTATAATTTAATCATCCAATGTTTACGCGTAAATTTTTATATTCTCTATTATCCGCCTATTTATTATTTTTTGTATGTTTACAATTTTTTTAAATTTTATATTTAAAATCGTTTTTTATTTCATTGTCTAATAGCTTAAATTTATAATTCACAATATAATAAATAATGAATTATAATGAAAATAAAATAAAAATAAATTGCCAATGTCTATGGCATGATTGATTTTATAATTAATATCATAATTAATTTTTTTCTGTTCTTACTTAGTTCCCAGGTGATGATCGACTGGTTCAGCGTTATAGAACCAACTAATTTTCGGCGTTGGAACTCCGACAGCATCGCAGGGTAGATTAACGGTCGATCCATAATCGCTGTGAGTTTCCCTCTTAAGCTCGTTCACGAACGTTGGCTTTTCTGTCGTCACACGCGTAAATTGTTACGATAAAAAAAAAGAGAATAAAAAAATTTGGCAGCCCTAGCGAATTAAAAATACGAACCGAAAACATCGATTTTGGCACTCGCATTCACCGTAGGATAACCGCCGCTGAGTAAATCGACCTGACACGCATAAACGCCTGTGTAACTGAGATTCGCCGATATGAGGGCGAGACTTCGATTCCAAGAGTCGTTGAAACTGTAAACTATGTTCGCGTTCTCAATGGGGATTCCATCCTTCGTCCAAATGGTCCTGAGCTCATGGAGAGAGCTGAAAAATGAATACATATAATTTAAATAAATTTTAAAAAATTCTATATTTTTCCATTTAAAAAAAAATTATTATTATCATTTTACTTAATTTAATAACATTAATTAATTATAACTACGTAATAGATAAAAATAATTTTTTTTTTTTATTAAAAAAACTCATTACACTAATTTTAATGTCCATTGAATAATTAAATACAAATCGATAATAATTATCACAGAAAAAAAAGAAATTACCGGGCGTTTGCGATACAATCGAGATACGTGACCGGCTGATCTTTTATAATTTGGGTATCCATCGGGGCAATTATTATCGAAGGTACTATATCAACATTCGGATCGCCGATGACTCGCAGGTTAAATATAGGACTGTCCTCTTCCTTTACGATCTGGGTATTGGTTACACGCGCTCGATAAGCACGCTCATCCCTCTCCGATACGTTCAATATCAGAAGCTTATTTTGACTCGTTGCGTATTGAATCTCGTAAGGGATCGGCCCTTCCAAGGTCGACCAAGTTACGTCCGGTGTCGGATCGCTCTCGATCGGGGGAAGTTCCAAAATCGCCGCGCTACCTGACTCGGCGACCACTTCGATGTCTGTACAATTTTCAAAAGCTCCCATATCTGAAAAAAAAATAATTTTTTTATTTTAATTGAAAATGTTAATTCTGTGATTTTTCATATTATGAAAAATATTTATCATACATGAATAATATTTTTCTACAAAAATCGTACGATCAAATTTTATTAAAAAAAATTATATATTCATAAAATGCAACCATAGAGTAAATATTATATGAATGTTTTGAATTCTAAATTTTCGAATTTACTCAAAAATGAAAATATGTAAAAGAGAAAAAAATTGAAATGCGATAAAAACAAAAAATTAATTTAATTTTGTTAATAAATTCAATTAATTGCTAATGAATTCTTTTATGCAATAATTTGTTGATTGTTTTATTTTTCATCGAGTGCTATGTTTAAAATTGACGAAAAAAATTTGTAATTACAAATTGTAGCAAAATAAATTTGTAAAAATTATGAAACGACGATTTTCGGATATCTTTTCTATTGAACTTGATTATTTGATGATTATATCAGAATTATTACTCACGGGCAACCGAAAAAGTGACTCTTTCGCTAAAAATCGATCCAACATCGTTCGTGGCCACGCAATAATAAACACCCGCGTCCTTTCTGCGTGGGCTTTGAATGCGCCAGAACGTGTCTGATGTCAATTCGTTGCTCAATGGTACACCGTCCTTGAACCATCGATATTTTGGTTTTGGATATCCTAAAAATTAAAAATCAAGTACATCATAATAAAAATAACAAAAATTAATGCAAAACAAAAATTTGAAAAATATAATCATCAGAATTTTATCCTGGACGACAGAAAAATTTATATTATTTAAAAATAATTAATTAACAATAATAAAAAAATTATTACTTTGTTCTATTAATATTTTATCGCTTATGGACACGTTATTTTTATATGAAATAAATTTTGGCTGGAACAGCCTATGTGACTCGATACTGGCTCGTATCTTGGGCGCACGATTTTCCATTTTTTTCTTTTTTTTCGATACGAACAGCCAACTTCTCTATAGTCTGCTTATTCTCGCACATAGGGTCACGATATCGGGTTACGAGACTCGATTCTATGGGACTGCTCACGAGTAATCGATCGTTTCGAATTTTAAAAGTTTTTTCACTCCGATTTTAAACATTTTGAATGTTAAATTATTCATTCAAATAATTTTTGCAAAAAGTGATTTTATATTATTATCCTTCCTATATATAAAAAAGTTTATTTTTAATAACAAAAGCTGCAGATATGAACGAAAAACGTTAAAAATTATTAAATAATTTCGTGGAAATTTAAATATTTGAATAAATATTTTTATAACGTGTTTTTTTACGATTTTATAAATGATTGAGAATAAAGTATGAATTAATCAAAACATTTAATGAATAATTAATGCAAATTTACAAATTTTGGTCAAATTAATGTGCCGGATATTGCACCATAAATCACTGAGACAAATTTTACGTGGATTCGTAAATTACTTATCTCGTGAAAGTAGTCGGCAACTTATCTAAAACGTTATTTAATTACCCAGCTTGATATAATCTAGAAATAATTTGAATTTCAAAATTGTTCGGTAATAATGATCGCGGTGTGACGACCACGTTAACATGAATGAGCCTATGTACGATGCATATATCTTAGAAAGAACTTTATGGCTTCATCTGGCCACTCTGATGCTCTCATCCCTCTTCAATGTTCTCGTTATTCGATATTTTGCGACAAAGTTTCGTCGCTAGCCACCTGCCGAGCGAAGATATCGACAACGTTTCGTTATGCAACGCAAGGATTACGAAGAATTAAAAAAAATAAACGAATGTAGACATTCCTGATTCACTTACCTCGAGCTATGCATTGTAAAATTTTATTTCGATTCTCGATCAAAATGTTGCTCACACCGGACGGCTGGGTGATGAATCTCGGCTCTTGAAGAGTCACTGAAAAGAAAAAAAAAGAATAAAATTAGCTTCAATTTTATTTTAGTGGAAGAAATGTGAAATGTTGATTTTTAAATCAAGATTTACCAATTTAACGTTTTTTACTAAAATAGTTACAAATTGTCAAAAAAATTCATGAATTTAATTTTGAATTGTAAAAATTTTTTTTTGGTGTTATTAAGAATGAGTAAATTAACTCATCATTGATCTAATATTCCTAAAATTTACACTAGTCGTTATACTAAAATTTTTACTAAAATTTGAACTGAACCTTGTAACTTATATGTATATTGTGAAATTTAATCGTGATTCATCGAAAATTAGCTTAGATTTTAGAGCAAACGTTTAAGTACTCATAATTTGAACTAATATTCCTAATATTTGAACTAGTCCATATACTAATATTCAAATTAGTTCTCATAACTTGATATTTGAACTGGTTCTTATACTAATATTTTTATTAATATTCGAACTAATTCTCGTAACTTGAACTAATATTTCTAATATTTGAACTAGTCTTCATACTAATGTTTGAACTAATCCTCATAAATCGAGCTAATTTTAACTGACGTTTAATTGTGATTCGTCGAAATTTAATTTAGTTTCAGAAGTTAACATTCACTCGTAATTTGAACTAATATTTCTAATATTTAAACTAGTCCTTAAACTACAATTTCTTCTAATATTTGAACTAATCCTGACAACCTGAACTAATATAAGTATGAAAAGAATCTGACAAAAATTAGCACGATTTTTAATCGTAAACGCGCGCGATGTCTAATCTGCATTGTCCAGTTTTTTATCGAAGCTCAATCTGAACTCACGAGAGGAAATCGATAATTACGGGACCGGATCCTTCTTCAGGGTCACACGCTAATGGCAACTTTACTCGATTCCTCTCTCAATGATACTTTCTGGTACCTTTGATAAATAACATTCTCCTATTCATGAGAATCATCATTAAATCAAAACAATGCTCATTTAGATTACATTTTTCGTAACGAAGAAATTCGTGAGAAATCGAATTAAAAAATTCGAATTATATTTCAATATTTGAAACGACGCAAACGAAAAATGCTGAGAGCGGCCGCTTTCTTCGTCCTCTTCGACTTTAATCACCGGATGCAACGAATTACGGTGAACTTATTTTCCAGCATTCCGTCCCTCTCGTGCGAGTAAAAACCAAAAAGGAGTTTTACCTCGTGGGTTAATCGACGTTAAATTATAACGTTTTTAACGGCGACCACATGCAAAACTTACTAAGTTTCGTAAATTAACAGATTTATTAATAAATTAATGAATCTTATTTATTAATGAATAAATGATTGTACATAGTTTTATATAATTATTCATAATTATTTCATATAATGAATATTTATAAATGAATTCTCATCAAAACTGAATTCACGTGCTGATTGCATTGAATATTCCTCTGATTGGAAAGTTTGTATTGTCATTTTTGGAGGATGAACTGGTGAAAAAATCCTTGCCCAAAGTGCTGACTTTCATAATCAATTGTTAAAATCTAGCTTTTGTTTTTTTATTAGATAGTTGAATTTTTTTATTATCAAACTTATAATGATGCTCAAGAGTTTTCTGAAGTTTTATCAACAATTTTCATATTATTTGTTGTTAAGACAATTGAAGAATAAACAATTTAGATAAAAAATATTCGCTTTTTCTTTTTTTAAACTTTTAACTTTTTCTCACTAGTTTGACAGTACCACATTAGTAAGAAATCCGCAAACTTGTAATATTTGCCTTTTTTATTAAATCAACTAGCAGGTCGCAGTGGCTCGGCCGCCTGGCGGCCTCGCTTTGATTATTTTACAAAGCTATTAGTTTGTTTTCAGCTGTCACATGCTTTCATGACAAATTTTATAACATGTTTGGTAGAATTGTTTAATTTTCCGATGGATTTTTTAAAATTGTTCTTTCATAAAAACCTTCTAGAGATAATTACGAACAAACAAACAAAAAATTCATCCCAATCGGTCCAGTCGTTCGGGAGTGATGAACCGAACATGAATTTTTTTTGAAATTTTCATACAAAAATAACCTTCGAATTTTTTAATTTTCGATGGACCTTCCAAAATTTTTCTTGCATAGAAATCTTCTAGAGATAATTACGAACAAAACAAAACAAAATTCATCCCGATCGGTCCAGTGATTCCGAAGTGATGAGGTTACATACATGCGGCAATTCATTTTTATAAATATAGAATATAGATATAGATAAATAAATTCTCATAAAAAATTCAACCAGACCTTGATTCCTCGGATCAAAACGAAACTACCAAAATCCTTCAAACTTCAACTATACGATATTGAAAGAGACATCCGTAATTTACGAAATCTATAGTTAAATCCATTATCTACTTGTGATATAAGTTTCGATACTTCGATATAAATTTGTAATCTGACGATCGTTACTCCCACGATAATGCAGCCTCTGCCTAAAATTTTATTAAAAATCACACCAGATGGCAGCGAGAGTTATATCCGTTTATCCACATTCCCGCGGTGTTGCGTATCCCTTTCGAGCTCGCATCGGCCACACTTTTTCTTTTCTTATTTTCGAGCGAGAGACACGAAGTGACTCAGTGGCAAAACAATTTCCCGTCCGTAACGGATATTTCATATGGATCGTATCCTTAACTCCCCTCTGCTTCGCCTCGCGTCTGACAATTATTACAAAAAACCGAACAGAAAAAAAAAGTAAAAAATTACCAGCGCAAAAACGCGAACTTAACGAGAATAATAAAAAAAAATACATTAAATAAAAATCATCCGGAGCGTCTTCGAAGGGATTCAGGATCGTAAAGATCAGTTCTTAGCTCGATTTTATATGAGAAAAAAATTGATATTCCTTGCGAAAACGACTTCGCGTTATCGAGTAACGCGCTGACGCAAGAACATCAGAGTCGATTGTTCGGAGACGTTTCTTCGCGTCGTTTTTAAAGATTTTCCGCGATCGCGTTGAGTCATTCGAAGAATTGTGAGATACTGTAAAAAATGCAGTCGCAACGTAAATATTGGAGTAACGAGAGTGAAATAAAAATAAAAAAAAATTAAGAAAAAAAAATGAGAGAGAAAAGAAAATGGTAATAAAAGAATAATAAAAGAACAGGCATAGCTTCTTGGTCGAGTGCCTCGGCGAAAGGGGATACGAGCGTAGGAAAAAAAAAGAACAAGAATGAGTTAAAAAAAAACAAAGGATTGCGTTTACCGGCTGGTTCGATGCCTCGCATCCTTCAACTCCCGCTTCGCTCGAGTCTCAACTTTTGTTACACTTTACAAACGCGTTTTTCGTACGTATACGGGTACACATACGAAAATATACATGGGAATCGAGATCCTTGTCGTGTTTAGCCGGATGGAACGAGGGAGAGAAAGAAAAAGCGTTGCGAATTCACGAAAGTGGAAAATTCAGACATTATTTTTTATGCAAACGAAAATTTGAATAAAATTGCCCTTCCGGTTTGTAAAAGTTGTTCTTGTTTTCCCGAAAAAATAAATTTTGCAGGATTTTCTGCAAAAGTTTCAGTTTTTTCCGTCAATTTTTAATTAAATAAATTTAGATTGAGTCAAATAAATTTTATTTCGAGTATTTAATTAAGGATGTGGTGATAACTCGAAACAATGGTAAAAATCTGAAAATTTAACAAGTCAGTGATAATGAAACTCGAATACAACTGTGAAATTTTCAACTGAATTCACTAAATCGATTAAAGTTACAATAAAGTCAATATTATACGTATTCTTATGCCAGATTCATCGAAAACGAAATTATAATAAATTATAAATATCGAAAAAATGGTAGTAGTCACTTGTAGATTTCTTCTCAAGATGTTTAAATATTAAAGAATCTTCCTGCCAAAGTTTATTCACTTGTACTGAACAATTTTTAAGAAATTATTCACTTATGTCAACAAAACGAATTTTCCTCTCTAACAGTACGTAAAAATTAATTAAAACGATAAGGTTTTGTTGATTATTTTTTTCTACTATCAGTACACATAAAAAACAGTAATAACCAAATTTAAACAATTTTGACTAAAATTTTTTAAACAATAAATAATATAAAAATTGTTGATGAGACATTAGAAACTTATTGAGTATCATTCCAAATTTTTTTCTGCAGCAAAACAAAGACTAAAATTTATTAACTTTTGACAACATTTCATCGATTTATTTTTATTTTATAATTTTATATAATCGTTCTTGCATATAATTATTTTTATGCATCGAGTAATTATTCATTTGATCGCATGAACGAGAGTTTTCTTAAATTAACTGAAGTAAATGCGAAATTAGTCAGATTTCAGGATAATTTCCCACGCGACACAAGACAATAGCTAATTTAAGATATACTAGGCATGAATTATTTTAATAGATCCGAGTTAATGTCATGCCGCAATCTCGTTTCCCCAGAGCTATTTTAATATTCGCCCCTCCAACATTCTTATTCTTTAGTTGCACTGATAAAATTCCGGATTAACGGGGAATAGGAGCGTCTTTTCGATACATACCAGGTGTCTAAAAAATAAATCTCAATAAGAAGTGACACGAAAAATAATCACGTTAGACAAAACATGTCAAGAATACATTTCTATTTATATACGTTCACCACAAATGAAAAAATTAAAATAAAATGTGTAAATAAATTCTTTTATGATTGTGAATAATTGTTTATTGACATTCTCAAATTATTACTTAAAAAATTATAATTTATATTCAATAATAATTATCTAATAATATAGTTATTAATAATAATAAATATTTTCTAATTACTTGAAATTTATATTTTCGAAAATTTATAAAAATACTATAAAAAAATTATTTTATTTTGGATAAAAAAAGTCTGCAGGTTCGGCTATAAAATTAAAAATGAATTAGATGAAAATTTGATGAAAAATAATGTTGATATTAAATTTTTGAGAAACCTTAAAAAATTGATAATCACAGTTTCAAAAATCACGTATCGAGCAACGAATTGATAATGAATTAGTATTTAAAGTTGTACGTAGTCTAAGAATGTTGGACGACTCTATATACTACGGATAAATGTTAACTTTTCGAAAGAAAAGTTATCGAGGGATTTTGCATGAAAAATTCTTCACAAATGCTCTCGAGATGAGGAACCAGCTGTTAACCATCGCTCTCTCCCTTAGAGTCTCCTTCGTTCTCTCTCTTTCTTTCGCATTTGTCTCAAGTACCCACGGGGTTAAGCTGAAAAAGAAGAAGATGAAGTCTTTCTCGTCTTCTTCCAAGGCATTAATGGCGCCTCAATATTTCAGGGCTCACTATCTCCATTCCTCTCCCCTCCCCTGCTTCATCACTCCCTTTTCTGATCTTCTTCGAGACATTGGATAAACAGACTTTTCTTCAAGAGCTTCTTTCTGGGGCAATTTTTTTTTACTCGTCTAAGGCTGCTCGAAGAAGTGATTTTAATCACGAAAAAGTATCAAAGTATTATAAACAGTTTTTAAGTAGAAAAAGAATGTAGAGCGAATAGCTGAAAAATTAACCGGGACTTTGAGTAATTTGCCTTGTCGGTTGGTCGAAAAGTAACTTGAAAGACAAAAATTTTTTAAAAATATTTGTATTATGTACGAATATTAGTAAACAAATGGAAAAAAGTATAAATTGGTAATATATCGAAATTATTGAAAAATAACTACTTCACAGTCTAAAATGAGATACGAAAAAATATTTTTTACTCATCTCTTGAGGGGTTTCGGTACAGTTGTCATAAAACTCAAGAAATTATCACGTAAAATAGATAGGGAATCGTAAAATGATCAGAACTGAATTACAAATGGAAACAATGTTCATTATTATTAAATAAACGGATATAAATTCCCAAAAAATATTCGTCTACGTAGATTTTGAGTTATTATAGACAACATTTCCGCTCTTATGCATGTAGTTTATAGCTATATTCATAGAAAAAGGACAATTTTCTCTTTCGAAAACTATGTAGACGAAAATTTTGAAAAAAATCATGTTCACGTATTTCAAATTAAAGAACATCCTGACAAAAATTTATCACATTCTGATCATAGTTGCTTATATACCGAAACACCTTAAGCTGCTGTGGGTGATTTTCATTACGAAAAAGTATCAGAATATTGTAAACGATTGTCAAATAAAAAAAAAAATCTGAGTGAATTATTTGGCAAATTAAAAACAATAGTAATTTTTGTCAAAAAATCGTCGATTCTCGAAAAAATTACTCGAAAAATAAAAAAAATTACACATAAATAATAAATTAGATCGAGATTAACGAAGAGTAATTAGTTTAGAGTTAAAAATGAGGCATGAAAAAAATAACACGATGGAGAGTGAGCATACAAAGTTTTTTCGCTCGTGGGTTCAAGAGGTGGTCAAAGCGATGAAGAGCAACCACCTTTTCCCCTCTTTTTTACCTGTGTCATTGAAACTCTCTTGGTTTCCTTTCGCTCAGCGGGGATTTAATCTTCTCCTCTCCCTCAACCTTTCGATCCTCTCGGTCTCCTCTCTTTTCTCTCTTTATTACCCTTTCTCCTCCACTTTTCTCTTTTACAACCCCTTTGAATCGCAGCTGTCCAGACAGTCAGAAAAGAGGAAGCTGGAAGCGTTCCAGAAAAAGGATCCTATAGAGTTATATATACGTACCGATCACGTGTGCATTGCGGATGAAAAAGAAAGAAAAAAAAGAGAGAAAAACAATTTTTGACATCTCATACGAACGTGACTTACGTAAATGCATTCTGTGCAGATTCAAGAAAATTTTGTTGACGTTCAATCCTGATATACGAATTACTTAAAATGTGACACGAATAAGTTTTAACATCCTTTTTTCAGATTCTTTTATATGTTTTTTTTATATTTTGAAAAATATGGGCATGAAAGGTAAATAAACGAATCTACTTCGTACAAAAAATCGCCAAATTTTTTACCACTGCGTGAGCAGTTTCAATTAATTGCATTTTTTGAGAAAAAATTTTTATAATTTTTAGGTTAGGATATGGCACGAAAAAAATTGTGCATACATTTTTTAATCTTTTAGTAGGGGAAGGGGGGGGGGGGGGGCAAAATGGGCCCCCAAAAATTTCGGCAGAACAACATCTCTGCCTAAAATTTGTTTACTCAACAATACTAAAAAACAATATCCAATCTGAATAAATATATCGAGTAGACAAATTATGAGCAGAGATGTTGTTCTGGCAAAATTTCAATAGATATCGATGCATTTTTGGGGGCAAAATCTGCCCTCAAAATTGTTGACACTCAAAGTGTTTAGGAGGTAAAATAGGCTGTCGAGACTTTGGAAACCAACAGATATTTTTACGTCAAACGTGTTAATAAAATTTTTGTTTTATAGAAACGAAATAATCAAAATATAAGAGACTAAAACCAGTTCATTGCACTAAGGATTCTAACATTTTTTCCTCAAGGGGTAATAAAAAATATTTGCATAAAAAATAAGAGACAGAATCTGTACAAAAAATTGTTGAATTTTGTATTATCAAAATACAATGCATTGCATTTTTTAATAAATAAAAAAATTAGGAAGTTTCAATAATTCGTATAACAGAATTTAATATGAACATTTTGATGTATGTTTTTACATTCTACTGTAAATATCTGTTGTTTTTTTGAAAGTATAAAAACAAAAAATAAAACAAACGTTTGAACCTGTCTCGTATAAAGAATTGCCTAATTTTTTATCACTGAAATACTCAGTTTTAATGAATTGCATTCTTTGAAAAAAAAAAGAGAAAATAAATAGAATGAAGAAAAAAAGAATTTCATTGAAATTGGTCACCGTGCGAAACGAGAAATTCTTTTCCTATTTTTCTCCCAGTTGCTCGAACTCGGAATATAATGGAAAAGTCAGTGGGCATGAACTTTCATTCATTGCGTTATTTCAATTAATTCTTTTCTTGCACAATTGCAAGCACACACGCCTAACCGCGTATATGCATACAATAAGAACAAAAATAATAAAAATGGGAGTGAAAGAGATAATGAAAATAATAAAAATCCAAAAAATGAATGGATCGATTCTTTTCGCCTCATCGCTACGAGGGTCGAGGTATATAAACAGATGTGTGGATTCAAAGCCTGCGTTCATTCGATCATTCAATGATTCTCAGTCATTCAAAGTGCTCCAGAGATATCGCCCAGACGTATCCATTAAATGTGTATTTATTATAGAAATTTAATTTTAATATTTAATTTAATATAATATTTAATATGTAATAATATTTAATTAAATTTAATATAAATCCTTTACAAAAATTAATTTCATTTTTATAATCAGAAAAATGTATTAAATTTGTAACGAAATATCAGTCGTAAGTTACTGAATCGTGACTGTAATTTTGGTAAGAAATATTTTTTTGATTTTGAAATGTTTAATTATAATGAAATTAAACAATAATTTTAATGAAATCATATAATAAAGTTGAATCTTTATAAAGTTTATAAAATCTTTATAAAAAAATTGTAAAATGATTTCTTACTTAATTTAATATTTTGAATTAAAGGCCTCTCAAAAATAGTTCCAATAGTAAATTCAATATGACCTTTAGCCCATAAATTTGTGCACGATCCAGTTTAAAATAACTCTCAAGTTTGGAATGTATATTTTTTTCGGGGATTTAAAGCTTCGAGTTCGATTTAAATTTTTCTTCTCTGAGCAGATGCACCGGAGGGAAAATCGTGTGAAGTTAACGGCTGCGTGAAATTTCAATCGCGTACCGGTAAGGGGTCGATCCCTTCCCGGAATAAAAACTTTCGGTTCGCGATTTGATCACCTGCAATCTCTGCAGTGTTGCTAAACCGTAAATCTACGGATCTACAACCTCGATGCGCATATACGAACGCGGATAATGTATGTGCAAATTGAGAACATTGTAAACACGTACGAGCTGTTCCAGAACAACATTTTTTCAAGTACTAATTGACAATGTTATTTATTTGGTACGAGCATGTTATTTAGAGTATACACGCAGGCACTTCCGAATATTCACTTTATTGATGAATTTTTTTTATCAATTAATTAATTGAAACAATTAACGCTTTATTGGTGAATTTTTTTTATGAATTAATAAATTCATACAATTAAAGCTTTAGATTTATTATAAAAATGGAAATTTATAAGTAATGCAAAATCGTACTCGATTTATGATTTCAAAACAGTTTTTCAAGTTTTTATGATATTTATTGTCTGGATAATTAAAATTCGATAAAATTTATATTTTGCAAAAATACGAACGATTTAAAAAAATATTTATTTTTAGAACCTCTACAATGCTGCCTGTCAGTTTAAAATAAAGATTTTTTAACTAAATCTAATTTTAACTGAAAATTATAAAAATACTTAAAAGTTAATATTATTAAAATTCACACGTCCAAAATTGGGCGGTAGAATATCTTCACATATTTTTACATCACTTTATTTTTCAAAATGACTTTTCCAAATAAATGGAAATTGATTAAAAATGTGAGGTGTGAAATTATTTTAAAAATGTAGATATTTTTTATTGAAAGCTCACACTCAATTTTTATCGGAAGAACCCTTGCATTTTCCCGCTATAGATCCTGGCCCGGGCCAACAACCCTCTCCGGCGTGTAAGACGCAATGCGCAACGTTTTGCGGACATTTTCCCATTCCGTTCGCTCGTTCCTTCTTTTTCTCTCTCGCTCCCTCTCTGTCGCCACTGAATTGGCAATTTTGCAAGATATAACTATATGTGCACGTTGACTTTACGAGAGTGAAAGACTGCGCCACTTCATGAATTTAAAAACAAAAATTACAATGTCTAAAAAAATTAACTGAAAAGAAACTTCAAGAAAATTAAACGCGAACATTTTTTCAAACAATAAGAAACGCTTGTAATTTTATTTTCATTGTCCCCAACGTAAATGTAATAAATTTTTGGCCAAAATTTGTAATAATTTATTACCAAACAGTTTAATTAATTTAACAGTAAATTTCATTATTTAAGAAATTTCAACAAAATTTAGTTGCAAATAAAGAGTAAAATTTATATTAGAAAATTAAACAAATCCTTCCTATTAATTTTAAGAAATTTATAAATAATATAAAATGTAATTAAAAATTTGTTTATGTTTATTAAACATTGAAATTTAATTGAACATTAATTAAACAAATGTTTCATGATATTTTTCATTAGTTGCTTGACAGTTGTCAAACATTCCAAGTCTAAATTTGTCTCGTGTTTCATTATCTAAATTACCTAATTTACTAAGATCCTTTCTAAAAAAATAAAGAAAAAAATGTGCATTAGAAGAAAATTACAATTCCAAAGAGAGGGGAAAAGAATGTTAAAATAGTGGTGTTTGAACCTCGGTACGTGACATTAACTAGTTTTGCTTGTCACGTGTGGGAGAAGGGCTCTTCTCTCCCTCTTTTGAGAGGAGTGTCTTTAAATAAACTCAGGGGAGCCCAAGGGTTTGCGCACTCGCATACAAAACGCCACATAACCGCGTCATTTGTCTCGCTCTAAACATTTTTATTAATTTTTGTTTTCCCAAAATACATCAATAAACACATCTTTTAAAAGTTTTATTTGTCATTTCCGTTTCGAAATATAATTTATTATATTTATAAAAAGTTCGAATGTCTTTCGATAATTTGACCGAATATGTGAAAAAAATATTTATAAGTTGTAAAAATTGGCAATTGATTTATTTGGAAGATTAGACTGTCAATATTTTACTTTGCTGGTTAAAATTTGTTTAAAAAATAATTAAGGCAAAAGTCCTCAATAAATGGAAATTAAATTTCATCATTATTAATTATAGTAATAAAAATGTTCAATGAATAATCATCTATTTATTGAAAAATATTGAATAATAAAAATTTGGGTAAATATGGCTTTTACCCCCCCCCCCTCCCGGGGAGAGTGGTGGAATTGGTAGTCTACGGTCCCTTGAGCATAAGGCAAAAAGAAATTTGCGTCTGTCACCTCTTAATAAAAAGTTATATCAATTTAAAAATTAGTCCGTAAACCTTTACGTGTATATCTATCTTGTCCGGTTTACTGGTACGTTTTTATCGACTCTCTCGGCTAAATAACTCCGTCGGTAAGATGTTTGGGTTCAGTATTCAGTAAAAAATGTTTCCAATGCAATTAAAAAAACAATGTTTAATAATATTACAAAATACTGTATGTACACCGTACTTTCTGTCTTTTTCTTTTGTTCA
Organism: Cremastinae sp. B BG-2022a; assembly: GCA_030522605.1. Lineage (NCBI taxonomy): Eukaryota > Metazoa > Arthropoda > Insecta > Hymenoptera > Ichneumonidae > Cremastinae sp. B BG-2022a. Next base: position 26,562 of record JAPYYX010000383.1, on the reverse strand, counting down.
CCGTTTCATATGTGTTACCGGCACACTTCAACGTTAACGTTTTTTTGTTAATTATTAAAAACGTCCCGCAATGGCGACACATTACGTTTTCCCTGATGACGCGTTTTTCTACAAAGTAGTCAACCAACATGTCACGATTATCAACGATATGCAAAAATTCGTGTAACTTCATTTTTCGCGAAGACCGAAAATCAAGTGATGTGAATCACGTAAAACCAATATTTGTCACGAAAAGCAAAACTGAAAATGATGTGTACAGCACGAAAAACGAAACTGAAATGTAATGAGACATTTCGCACGAAAAATGACAAACCTGGTTCAACAAAAGTAAAAAAAATTTCATAAAGTTGTTAAAAAGGGACTTACATTTTGACTGTCTGTTCCGTGCTCATCAAAAGTACACATTCTCACACCTTCACCCTTCTTTTACAATGCAAAATACTTTAAACCCATTCTTTTACTGTGTAAAATATTTACGAAAATTTGTAATATTGAACTCATGAAACGTTAAAATGGCACAAATCACAAAAAAAAATTACTTTGAGGTATAAGACCCCAAGAATCTGCAGAATTAAAAAGAATTTCAGAAAAGTCGAGAATCAATTGCAAAAAAAGTTGCACCAACTTGGAAAAGACAACTTGAACAAAAATAATGAACTTGAATTTGAAAGAGAGACGTCAAGTCTCGTATTACGTTTGATCGATTTCCTAGTCGGTAGCGAAAATAAAAAAGAAACGAGCAAATATGAAGAAGAGTAAAAGGAGGGGAGGAAGAAAGAAAACTCATACGAGTGAAAAATGATGAGGCGAGAATGCGAGGAAACTCGAGCTAGTCGAGGTCTGAGGAAAAAACGAGGAGGACAGACAGGAAGAGAGGAGAATCGTGCGAAGAGGTTGACGAGAGAGAGAAAATGTCGGAGAGAGAAATTGACAGAGAGACGAGAGAGAAAAAAAAGAAGAAGAAGGCAAAGAGAGAAGAAGAAAATAAAGAAAGAAAGAAGAAACGAGAGAGAAAGAAGAAGAAACGAGAAAAATAACGGATAGAATGATGGAAGAGGAAAGAAATAGAGAAAGAGAGAGAATGACGATAATCGTCGAGTCTGAACGTCGTTCTCCACAAGACACGCGTGTATCTATGCTGTATTTGAGGAAGAACACTCGAAGGAGTCGCCTCGATGCGGCTAAGCCAGTTTTATTCCCCTTTCCCTGATCACCTCCCTCTCCGCCGACCCCGCGGCTTCCACCTGCGAGTCGTCCCCGCAAGAACGAGTTAATAGTACGTGGATAATGTATACGTAGATTGAAGGAATCGAGAATAAAAAGAAGATCGGAAAAAGAAGGAACGATCTCGGTCTTGTATTACTACCATAATCGAGAATCCGGTCTAAGCTCCACGTGCGCTCTTTTCCCATCAGCGACCAGAAAAGCTTCGAGACTCGCTTCGACCAAAATATCACGTGCTTCATCATTTTCTATGACGAACTTGAAAATATCAGGGTTTGAAGATCAATTCTTTGTATGTTGACTCTATTTGAGGGAATGGATGGATGAGAATTTGTTGTTGTTGTTTTTATTGATTTTTTACAGACGTTGCTAGTTAGTATCGTGACAGTAACCTCTCTATAAGAAACATCGTTCGAGAATCGAAACTCTCAATATAAGGAATTTTCCATTCATTTTGACTCTATTTGGGGGATCGGATCGATGAACATTTAGTTGTGTTTATGAATTTTTCACACATTAGTATGCTTGTTAGTATCATGACAGTAACCTCTCTATAAGGAACATCGTTCGAGAATCAAAACTCTCAATAAAAGGAAATTCCCCTTCGTTTTGACTCTATTTCAGGGAACGGATCGATGAACAAGTTGTGTTAATTAATTTTTGACACATTATTTTGCTCGTTAGTATCGTGACAGTAACCTCTCTATAAGGAACATCGTTCGAGAATCAAAACTCTTAATAAAATGAAATTCCCCTTTATTTTGACCCTATCTCAGGGAACGGATCGATGAACAAAATATGTTTATTAATTTTTGACATATTATTTTGCTTCTTAGTATCGTTTTAGCACTGATTTTTTTTGCCAGATATTTTTTGCGATTAAAATATATTTGCCTAATTTTAAAATAATTTCGTAATGTCTACAAATAGTATGAAAATTGAAAATTCTTATTTTTTTAAGACTCGAGAGAACATTTTTGTTGAATATTGAATGAATCTCTTGGGACAAACTCGATCAGAGATTTCATCGAGCCGGAAAACTGCCTCGTCGTGTACCAGTGCTGCTGCATACTCATATTTCGCAGCGACAGCAGCATCGCATCAGCGAGACTGACAACGATTGAAAAAAAATGGCAGTTTACTTGATCCTCAAAAAATGGGAGCAGGTAGATACTTTTTTTTGGATTGACTCTTCAGAAGCTTTTTTTGGTAAGCCAATCAACTCTGAAGGTACGTACGATGGAAAATTAAGCTTACACCTAACGATAAAAAAGTTGAAAAAAATGCAAATTTATAATGCACTCAACTTTTTGCATTTCTTGCTTGATCTATGCAGATGGCAAATTACTTAAAAAATAAAAAAAAATTACCGCAAGTATGTGTCGTAATTTAAATTTAATCTAAAAATTGTAACTTTCGAACGAATTAAACAATTGCATTGTCAATAATTCGTTGTTATTTGCTTGTGAAATTCACTGAAATCAATATCTCAATGGAATTCGACATTGCAAAAAAAACCGCATATTGCAAATTTTTTATTTTTATTATTTTTTTGTATTTATCAAAAAATTTTATGTTCAGTTACGTTTAATTTCATTAACTTCTTAATTAACAATTACTTTCAAATTTATTTATTTATTCTTCAATTACTTTCAAATTTATAACAAAAGCATTTGAAAGCAGTTCGACAAACTTTCAACAACTTCTCATGATTTTAAATATATCTTCAATACGTATTCTTAATTTGCTAGGAAGTGTTGAAGAAATGGACCCTCAAGATCGAAAAACTTCTGAGAAACTCAAGATCGTCTCTGAGCCGACGTATAGAGGGGCGAGAACGAGCCGATATTCTCGAGTGCCTGACCCTCGCCCAACTTTTCCGAGTAACGCACGCACATTCGTGCCCGTTCACGCACAGCGCGACGGGAAGAAAAAGAAAAGTTGACGGAGAACGGGATAAAAGAGAAAGAGAGAGAGAGAGAGAAAGGTCGAGAAATACCGAGAAAAAGAGAAAAAGCGTGACCGCGATGGGAGCAAAAGAAGAAGAGAAAGAACAGAAGTAGAAGGAAGAAGACAGGAAGAAGAAAAAAGATGGCGGTTGGCGCGAAGGAGAGAACGAAGAGAAATACAAGAAAGAAGAAACAAAAAAATGGCAGTAAGGGGACGTGGAAGCAGAAAGAAATGAGACATAGATAGAAGAAACAAAAAAGATGGCGTTTAGTAAGAGACGAAGAAGAAGAGAACGACGAAAAATAGATGAAAGAAGAAACAAAAAAATGGCGGTTAGTAAAGGGACGAGAAAGCAAAAAACACGAGAAATAGAAAGACCAAAAAAAGGATGGCGGTTAGTAAGAGACGAAAAGAAGAAGAGAAACTGAAGAAAAAATAAGATGGCGATCGGTAAAGAGACGAAGAACAAGAAGCGAACGTAGAGAAATAGAAGGAAGAAGAAACAAAAAATAGCGGTTAGTAAAGGGACGAAGAACCAAAAAAACACGAGAAATAGAAAGACCGAAAAAAAAGATGGCGGTTAGTAAGAGACGAAGAGGAAGAAGAAGAGAAACGGAAGAAAAAATAAGATGGCGATCGGTAAGGAGACGAAGAAGAAGAAGACCAAGGAACCTTGCCGGGGGCGGTCAGTGGCCTCGGGAGTCTGCTGCACCGGCAATAACGACACGTTCGTGGACGGGTCCGTAGCCACCGCAAGCACACACGCACTCCACTCGTTATAAAATGGCCACCTCTTTTACTCTCATACGCTCTTTCTTTCCATTCTCGTGTCCTCTCCTCCCCATTCCTCCATCTCCCCCCCCCCCGTTCTTTGGTTTCTCACTCGTACCGGAGAATAATAATGGGCATTGCGAGATCGTGATGGCATTTACATCAATCCTCCTTTCTTCCCTGTCCCTCAAACCCAAATTACTACCTTTCTTATGAGCTCAAATTTTCTGGGAGTCGAAGGAACAACGAAATGTCCGATAAGAATCGAAATTCCCTGTACAATATAGATTTAAAATAATAACAACAATAATAATGATTATAATAACAATAATAAATGCGTGAAATAAAAAGGCCTCAGCTCGGGACGCGCCAAGGTCACCGTGCGAAGATTACGTGTGTCGCTGCATCATTGAAAAAAAGAGACAATGAGAGACCGGGAGAGGGACAAAGAGCGATGGATTCTCTTATGGAGAGTTCACCGCAGGCGGCGAGAGATCCGAGTTTTTAGCTTACCGAGGGAAAGTCTGCGTGCAAGTGTGTGAATTCTTACGAGAGCGACCACGGACGAGAGGCAGGAAGGAAGAGTGAGATAAGAGCCGAGACTCATCAGTGGTGAAGAAAAATATATATGTGTTTATATATAAAACGGAGGATCTAGAAGACTCTGTAGAGGGAGAAAATGGCATCCGGTCTGAGGGAACAAGTGCTGCAGCGACTTTATGCTTCGCTTTGAAGGATATCCAATTATTTCTCTACGATGTGTGTATGTCTCGAGATTTTTCGTTTTTCGACGTAAACTTTTATGTGGGAAAAAAATTATAACGATTCGATTCGTGTGGAATTTGAATGTTTTGGTTTATTTGTGATGATAAAGGGATAACGATTTTATAGAAAGTACAATGCAGTATTTTTTGTAATCTGAAGAAACCAGTAGGAAAATAATATTTAGGGATTATTCAAATTATTCGTGGTTTTTATGTGTAGAAAAGGAATTTATAGAATTAAAATTGAATTTACAGAATTTATGATTTTATAGAATTAAATACAATGCAGTACTTTGCGTAAGCTGAAGAAATTGATTAGTAATTAACATTTAGGGATTATTCAAAATATTCGTGGTTTTTATGTGTAGAAAAGAAATTGACGATTGCAATCCTTGAGATTGTTCAGTTGACGGTGGTAAAACAATAGATATGTTTTTATGTAATTCCAAGTAATCCCCTTTTCGCATTCGAGTACAAACGACCGTCGCAGGATGGCGCGCGAAACGATTTTCGCCATCTAGCGGCGAATCGGCAGGGCGAGACGCAATACCGCGAAGAGTGGAGACAAAACGAACAAAAAAAAGCAAAAAACAAGTGCTCTCGAAACGTAAAGACTCTCGTCTTCCATTGTGTCTCACGATACAGAAGCTGACGCGATTGATAGATAGTCTACGTCCTATTATATTGTTTCGCACAAAGTACACGAACCCTCACGTTCTCGCACTTTTCTCCCTCCTGCAGCTCCGCCATTTTTTTTTTTGAAGTTCGATCGAACTTCTCTCATTTGGAGTTAACAAAAAACTTGGGAAAAAACCGATCGTAGATTAAGCGTGTATATATGTACGTAAAATTCAGTCGACGTATTACTTAAATCTTATCACAAGATAAATAAGAAACGTCCATCACAAATGTATAAAAATAACAAATGTCTCTTTGCTAATTAACGAAAAAAAATTGTCACACTTGTCATTCTCTTTATTTATTTTAGTATTTTCATTATGTGTACATTTCACACATTTTTATAGTCCATTATGTAATTATTAATGAAATTATCAATTTTTTTGTCACATTGAAGTAATGTACCAGTCAGAAAACTATAAGAATTTGACGAAATTTGTTTTCAAAATTTTTGTCAGATAATATTGAATTTTTCGACGCTAGCGTGAAAGCAAAGTTGATTCTATGATAAACACCTCGGATGGTCATGAAACCGATATTTTGGTCGTGCCTTTGTTCACGACTTGTAAACAAACGGTTCAAGTGCTTCTTTTATTTTTGAAGATTTTTTGAACACATTTTTGGTTTGCTCGAAATTGTTTGAGAAATGAAGACTATAGAAATTCCCCTGACAATGAAAACGTGACCTTCATTGAACTTGATAATGGTAAAAAACATAATAGACTGTCAAATTAAGTATGAAAAAAACTTTTTTAAAAAAGTACGCCAAATAATAAAATCGTTTTTATAAAATGGTATGAAACTATTTCGTGATCAAGTCCAAATATATTTAAAAAAATTTTTAAATTAAAAAAATATTTAAAAAAATAAAAATTCAACACGAAACGCCCGAGTTGATTTATTAGACTGAATAAATTTTTTAATTTTCAAATACAGATCAAATTCTACTGAATTGATTCTACTGAAATTAATTCTATCAATGTAATTGATAAAATCTATAAAATTTTAATGAACGACTCCATTGTGCAAGAAAATTTGAAAAAATAAAAAAATGGCGAACTTTTCATCTTCCATATGTGGTAGAGAGGAACAGCGTCGTGATTTGTCAACTAAGTTTGTAGCGAACTCAACGATTTACGGCGTCCATTTCCAATCGGAAATGGAACGGCTTGTCCTAAAATGTTTCTCAATTTATTTTAGTTTCAGGTACGAGGAGTCAACGTTTACAACTCTTTTACGTATGTCCAGTAAAAGAGTAGAAACGAAAAAAAAATCGTTCTTCGGTACGAAGCAAATTTAAACAAAAAAAAGAGATTCGATTTAACTTTATTTATCTCAGGGCGACGTTTTTTAATTTCAAAAAGTTAACGTTCTCAACTTGTCACTTATATTCAATAAAAAAAGTGAAAAACAAAAAGAAAGCTAAATTTCTTCGTAATTTCATTTCACATATTGATTAATTATAAATAATGATAATATTATTTTATCCAAAATGATCATAACCACAAAAAATTTTATTCCCATAAAAATGTCGACATCGGAATCAAATTGAAAATGAAATACACGACCTGTCGTTTGACCTCTCATACATCCTTCAAGACCATCATTGATCCATACAAGTGTAAAAGAGACAGATTCAAAATATGAACAATTGAACAATTTCTCAAGTTTTATACAATAAGTAAAAAAAAATGAAATTATTTTTTATTTTGAAAAGAGAACCAATTATCTGTTTTTTCTTCGAAAATTGTATTTTTTTTCCACAAGTACTTGAACATCGCCTTGAGCCGAAAAGAGTCAACGCCCTCAACTCTTTCCTCATATTCGTCACGGAAAAGAGAAAAAAGTGAAGAAAAGAGTGAAAAAGCGCTTTTGTACGAGGCGATGTTTGAAAAAAGATGGCGATTCGGTTCGAGAAGTCGTTTATTTATCTCGGTTCTAGGTGATAAAAGTCGATAAGCGAGAGTAAACGAAGGGAGACGTAATTCGTGTTTAGTCGTGAAGCGAAGGGTGTTGTGTGTTACGCCGTGTTATGGCGGTTGCGAAGAGGACACGCGCCGGCACGTGCTTCAAATGCGCTAAAATGCGTTCGAGACTAGGAGAGCGGCGACGCATGTTGAGCGCAATTGAAGGGGCCACACTCGGGCGTCACCGAGAGCACGAGAGGTCAACGTTTTAACTTCATTCCCACCAATTGGGCCGGATTAACACTCGCAATAAATCCCAATTAAGGAACATAACCTCATTTCTCGTCTTCGACAGCGCGCAACATCTCGCCCTGATTTTTTTATTTTTCATTGTACGCTTTCGACTTCCGGCTTTCGTTATTTCCGGAATATTTTGCGTCGTTGAAAAATTGAATTTTTCACATTTAGATACTGATTTGGAGAATTGATTTTTTTTCTTGTTGATCGGCCATATTTGTTAGCGATCTTCCATGTTGCAGAAAGAAAATAGCAAATTAAGGAAATACAACTGATATTTTGTTTAATTTTGCATGATCTGAGTGGACAATTTTTATTTGGCAATTTTCATTTTACGGAAATAAAGTCAGATGACAATAAAATAGAAAATTAAAAAATTAGAATTATTTATTTGAATTTTGTATTATATTGGTCATCTATTTTTTAGAATTTCTATTTTACGGAAATAGAACAGATAAAAATGAATTAAAAATCGATGAATCGGAACTGATGTAATTTTTACATTTAGGTTTGATTCATTTTGATTTTTTTCCTTTGTATCGGCGATTATTGTTAATAATCTTTCAGTTTGCAAAAATAATGCCAGATGGAAATAAAATAGCAAATTAAGGAATTACAACTGATTTTTGTTTTTAATTTTGCGTCATGTTGGTGGCTAATTTTTATTTAGATACAAATTTTCATTTTACGGAAATAAAGTCAGGAAATAATAGAACAGATAAAAGTAAAATATATAAAAATCGAGGAATCGAAACTAATGTAATTTTTACATTTAGATTTGATTCAGAGAATTTCGTTTTTTCCATTTGATCGGCTATTTTCGTTTGTTATCTTCCATTTTGCAGACAATGACAGATGGAAATAAAATAGCAAATAAAAATTTTGCATAATCTTGATAGATAAATTTTATTTTGGAATTTTCACGTTACGGAAATAAAGTGAGATGAAAATAAAATCGAAAATGAAGAAATTCGAATTATTTATTTGAATTTTGTATTATATTGGTCGGCTATTTTTTTAGAATTTCCATTTTACGGAAATAGAACAGATAAAAATAAAATAAAAATCGAGGAATCGGAACTAATGTATCAATTTTGTATCACATCTTGGTCGTCCATTTTTTATAACTTTTCCATTTCACGGAAACAAAATCAGATAAAAATAAACCATAAAATTGATGAATTAGAATTAATTATTTGTTTAAATTTAGCATCAGTTTCGTCGGCCATTTTTATTTTCGATCTTCCATTAGACGGAAACAAATGGACAGTCGAATGGAAACAAAATACGATCGTATTGTCAAGTTGACGTCGAACAAAAAGTTTATAGGGATAGAAGATAAATAGAGGCTCATTACGCGACGAATAAATGTTTTTTTTTTCTGCAATAGGAGTAAACAATGCATTCCACGTTGCGGATGAAAGCGGCGGAAAAGAATACTCCCACGATTGCCGCGCTTCGTTACTCGCTTACACACGAGCACGCACGTGTAATTGAGACTTTTCAATGGATTGCTTAGCCGACTTTTGATGCTCTCTGGAGTAGACATTTTTTGTTCATCAAATGACAATTACGGTGAACTGTACCAATCGAGCCTGATTTACAAGCCGCGATCACAGAATCAATAAAAGAATGATCCCTCAACGAATGTCAAAATATTAAATATAATCAATCCAAATAAAAAAAATGTTTTTTAAAATGTTTAATTATTTTACTCTCTTTTTAAATTGACAAAAAATTCAAAGAATAAAGAGTAAAATCAATGAAAATTTATAAATAAATAATTATTTTTTATAATTCGTATTACAAATTTATGTAAAATACAAAAAAACATTTGAAAAAACTTCCTGGTCTAATAAAATTCCTCTCAAACGAAATGCATCAAATTTTTTTAACGATAAATCACGTTTCATGCCCCTTTTATTTTTACTAATGATTCAACAAGAAATTTTAAATCTCAAGAAAAATATTTTACCCTAACGAAATAAATAAAAATTGTGAAGAATAAAGATTTGAAAAATCTTATTTCCGATCTAATAAAATTCCTCCCACAGGAAAAATGAGAGCAAGCACTAAATCTTTTCCCACTCTGTCAAATATGTAAACGAGAAGTAAGGAAAAAAACTTACCGGAAGCATTGGCATATCTCGTATTGACGGTGAGAGCGAGGATGACAAATAATAAAAGAGCGACGACACTGTGAAAAACGGCGACGGGCCTCGGTTCCCGTAGACTCCTCGGTAAACCCATGTTACAAATAAGAAATGGAGGATAGGAGAGAGGAAGCGAGGACTATTATCCCGGCAGCTGTCGCGCGGGGGACAGGGCGCTCTCGATTTTTTTCTTCCCCGCACTCGACACTTTTTCCTCACTAAAATTCTTCTCACAGCGTTCCAAGGCACGAAAAACAAAAAAGAAAAACCGACGCGCTCTATCTTTCGCACGCCCCACAGTTCGCCCGACGTTTAATTCTTCCCATCATTGTTTCAATTGTTTACCATTTTTGAAAATCCATCGAACGCCTCGGCGTCTCGTTATACGATGAAGCGAACACTCGGAACCAATATCACAGGCACGACGAACAAAACTCACTGTCCCGAGAGATTTTTCGATTGAAAGAGATCGATCGGCCGTTACGATCGAGAAAAATTTCATCGCGCAATCGTGAGCACGCGTCCGATCGGTCGACCGCACTGCCGCGAGTGACCCGAGCCTCGACAATGATAGTAATAATAATAACAAAAACGATCCATTACTATCGATCGAGAGAGCGTAAATAAACGCTTGGCAATAAGGACACGAGGTTGAATCGGTTCAACGCGCGATGCTCGTTAGCGTCGAAAAATTTTTATACAGTCAAAAGGCACTCGAGTACATTCGGCGCCGATCTCGATGGAAAAATCGTAAGATGCAAATGAAAAAAACAGACGCTATATTTTTTTTTGGATACGGACGAAAAGGTGACCGTAGAGCGCACACACGAGTTCGTAAACTTTGAGCAGCGTTCACCTGGTTCACACAACCTGGCAACCCTGGAGAGGGGGGGCGAAGAGCGCGCTCACCTTACGTTTACTCGACACATCACGCTAAATAGCCCTTTTGTCCGCGATACAACGATGCACTGCCGATCGGACGATTTTTCTTCAAATCCTTGGGAGAGACACAGGTTGGACGTAAATCGGTTAAATTCTCTTGTTGAATTTTTATTTTTCTTCACGAAAAATCGGATCACGGCACGATTGTCACGATCTTGACCACGAGTTTTTAACCGTCAAACGCTCCGCTCGGCGGATGGAATGCAACTCGAAACCGCGGTCCGATGTGCGTTGCGTACGAAACCTGCCAAGTTGCGCGACTACGGTGAGTGGGGCTGCGATATTCGAATTCGGGACGAAAAGCGTGTCGGTGCTGCCATCTAGCGGGATCGAGATGGAACTAAAACGACGCCAGCGCCTCTGGTGACGAATCAACGAAACTTCAGTAATTCTTCGATTTTTTTTATCAATCGTTTTATTTTACAATTAAATTTGTAGAAAACGAGTATAAAATATTTGTAGCGTGTCTTGGACTCGAGTGTAAATTATTAACTAAAAGTTAATAGTAAAAAGTTAACTTAAGAACGAAGTAAATGTTTTGTAAATAAAGTTTCATTCGTATCAACTGTTTATTGTTTTTGATCAAGGTCCATCGGTTTCTTCTAGCTGACACAAATAAAAAAATTTTTTCGTTTAGATTTAATTTATCTTAGAAGAAGAATCCGAGGATCTTGCCTCCCAGATGTTTCCGCCTTGCCTCTTCGTGGTCCATAATTCCACCGCTGGTTGTCAATACGACATAACTGAAAATAATTGATCATTGATTACGTCTGAATTTGAATTTGTTCATCCATGGGTAGAATGAAAACATTTCAATATTTATTTATTAAAAGGAAAGGGATAAACAATAAAAATTTACCCAAACTGACGAGACGGCAACAAGTTGTTCGTCCATTTTTCAATGTCTGTGATTGGTACGTCGAACCTGGGCGAGATGACACCGCACTTGTTCAATCTTCCGGAAAGATTAACGACGACTTTGCCGCTTCTGTGGTCGTCAACAATTTCAAATTCTCCAATGTAGCCTAAACAAATGAGTTGTTAAATATTTTTTAACGTTGTAATAGTCGAAAATTTCGTTATTTTTAACTTACCATGTTTCATCATGACTGTGAGAAATTTAATAATGACTTTGGAGCATGGTCGGAGGAGGACTTGCCTCTTGCCACGCTTCTCGGCATTGTTTATCGACTTGAGGGCATCGCTCAGTACGTTCATACGAACCATGGCTGAAACAAGATACAAGTTGTCATTATTCACCGAAGTTTTTGACAGCGCACGACAGTTGTTTTCACGATTTGTTTTATTTTTCATCAAGCAGACATAATTTATGAACAAATTGAGATTTCAGTGTCGAAGAGAGAATTTTTTTCAAATTTTAACCCGGTAAGAAATTTTTTGTTGGTTGGGTTCGGACAGAGGAGAGCCAAGCAGCTCCGCCGACACTTCGCACGCACTACTTTCACACTACCGATCGACAATGAAATATTCAATATTTGCCAAAAATATGATTTATCAGTGCGCAAGGATTATTCAGCGGCTCGTTTGAATAATTGATTTTTAATCGATGCACTTTTAAACGTGAGATTACCTGCGATTTGTGATTGTTTATCACACCGACAGACACGTTAGGTTATCCGAGAGAAAAAGAAAAGAGCTGGGCATGGAGGAAATCGTAGTGGCGCCAACTTGTGGTAGATTTTTTAAGTTCGCGCTCAAATAGCCCTCTCTCGACAATCTTGCGAACTAAATGTATGTCGATAAGATAGAAATTTTGTTAAGTTCACTTACGAAAACCGCCGCTAGAATTAAAAAATGCAATTTACCAAATTGAAATAAAAATCAAAATAGATAAATTCGTAACTGAAATAAATGTGATGAAAATTCGGTTTTTCGTTGAACGATAAATTTAAAAAAATTCGAATAGCTCAACTTTAAAAAAACACACACAAACACTTGTTGATTAGTCGATAATACAGAAACCTCCAAAAATCGTGTAATAACTTCGATATCTCGGCGCGACGAGAGAAGAAGCGCTGATCGTAGGATCGACGAAAAAGTAGCCAAGTCTCCCCGTGTCACCGAACGATTCGAACCGAGGACGATAAAGTAGAAGGGAAAAACCTCTATCCCGTCTGTGTGCATGATTATTATACACGTCCGCGCAGTCGTAAGAAAAACGGTACGAAAAACGCGACGTGAGGAATTTTTTTTTCGTTGCCAAAATCGGAGTTGCGAAGGTGGGAAGGAGACGGAGAAGTTACAAGACTCTTCGGTAATCGCGTAAAAATTTCCTTCGCTCTTTTTCTCATTCTTCGTGCGTGCGAGCTCGAGGGTGTATGCATGTGTGTGAGTGTTACGCGGTGCAACGAGGTGCGCGAGGGGCGGAAGGAGGTGTAAAGGTGTCCAAGGGGAACCAGGTCGTTGGTTAGTTGACGTGGGTGCTTTGATATTCGTACCTCTGACAAATCAGTCAAAAATCAGCGCTGTCGCGGCGAGAGGAATGTAAGAGAAAAAAAAAACGAAAAAGGAAGAAAAATAACAACGGGGCAAAGTAGGTGTAACGTGTACGTCGCATCGGACCGAAAGCAGAAAGAAGAAGAAGAATAAGAAGAAGAAGAAAAGGAAGAAACGTCTCGGGATCGCGATAAGGAGTCTTTGGCCTGCGATTGACGCATCATTTTTTTGCCTCGACCACTTTTTTGTCTCTCCTCACGGCTCCGGGGGTTAAGTTTAGCGATACTCAACGAGCTATGATCTCGCACGCAATATCCCTCTTGGCGAGTGCAATAAGCAGCGCGTCGCTCAACCGATGATGGAACTCGGGATAGTCTCGAGCGTACCGGGTATTCTCGGAAAGGCAGCGATATCGCCCGGTCATCGTCGAAACGTGAATCGCCTCGAGAACCGAGCAAGGTCAAGTTCAGATTTCGTAATCTCCCGTTGTTCGGGAGTTCTCTCGGGAATAACGGAAACGTCGCACCGCCAATAACCGCCGACCTTTCATATTATTGTACGATAAAAGTTTTGTTCCTAACATTCTCGAGCGATTTTATTTATAAAACATCTCGACGAGGCTCCTCACGATGTCTTCGTCATGCACGTGCTCCGCGCGCGTTCTCATGAACAAGGGAAAACAGAGAGCAGCGGCTTACATTCAAGCGGAATGCAGCAATCCAGCGGGGAACAGCGAGCATCCTCAGCATCTGGACAAGCTCCTGGACATTTTTCTATCCCCCAGTACGCCGATCGATGACTGGGATACCATAGACTGGTGCAAATGGATCATGGCCGGAGGCAGAACTCCCGATGAATTTTCAAACACAGGTAAATATTTTACCAAAAGCGTTGATCGTAATTCATCCTGAGATCAAGGATAAGCTTCGAAAACATTGTTGCGTCACTGTGGCAAAAATCCATTCACGTACTCTCATTTAAATATAGAAATTAAAAATAACACGGAGCTCATCTTCCTGTGTGACATCATCGGGCTTTGAAGTGCGCAATTTGATGATAGATTTGACGATGCTGTTATCTCAGCGCATTTATCTTTCGATATCACCATTCAATATCTTGTGTTTGTCATTACAGTTCGTCTCTATGACAATGCTACAACCTGCGGCTTGGTATGGACACCGAATTTCGTCGCTTATCGTTGCCGCACGTGCGGCATTTCGCCCTGCATGGCTCTCTGTACGGAATGTTTCAAGAAAGGGAATCATCATCGTCATGATTTTAACATGTTCCTTAGCCAGGCGGGAGGTGCTTGCGACTGCGGGGATACGTCTGTTATGAAGGAAACAGGGTATGCTTTTTTGTCAACTGATCATCATGATTTTGTCCAGAGATGTTTTTTTTTTCTTTCAAAATGAGAATTTGTTGCAATTTTGCTTTTCTTCACAGATTTTGCGACAGACATGGGCCAAAAGCTGCTGTTAATAAATCTCCAGTACCAGCTGACTTGATGTGTGTAGCTGAAGCTATGATGCCCAGAATTATACTCAGACTGATCCAACATTTGCGTGAAAACTAGTAAGTCTTGGATAGATGAATATTTTCCTCTCATGCAAGTTCATAGAGAAAGTGATATTAGAAATTTTATAACTTTCGAAACCTCCAATTCTCTGTATAAAAATTCTTTTTGTTTATTGTTACCTGACAAATGTTATAAAAAAGAGGACTCAATTGACAATGAAGAACTTGATTATCAAATTCAATCGAATTTGTTTATTTTTCGATTTTAGATGTTTTTTATGGATTCTTTAAATCAATTACATTTAGAGACTATTTTCTACTTTATAAAATAATGAATGGATATGAATTATCCCAACCCAATGCACAAAATCCTAAAATAGAATTTTCAAAACAATGGAAATTTATAAGCTTAGCACGTTCAACAAAGAATATGTTACGTCTTCCTTTTTCTTTGAAAAAACTTTTTAAAAAATTGAAGCTCGTTCCACTCTTTCTCGCTTTTCCTACACTTGAGAGTCAGATTTCAAAATATTGACGAATCTTTTCATTATTTTTTCTTCATTCTCTTTCAGTAAAATGAGAGCTCCGGAATACCTATTAGCTATTCAGAGTGCAGATCCTTATTTAACGATGCTACTGGACCTGAATCACATGGGAGCACTGATGAGACACGTTATGACACTTGCACTTACCAATCCTCAAAAATACCGCAGTCTGATGGACCAAGGTAGCAGTTCAGAGCAAACCGAGTACCAGGCTTATTGCCAGGAAAGTTATAGGATTTATCAAGAGGCTATTAGATCTTTACCGAATCCTGAACCACCAGACGAGTACAAAGGTATTAAAGGTTGCCATTTTTCTTTACTCTGCACGAACCCTTTTTTTTTCGAAATTGAAAATACTTTATTTAAAGAGAATATATGATAATTCTTTTTAAACTAATTTTTTTTTCGCAGACTGCCCGTCATTGCAAACGCATCTCGAGCACAACACCTTTCTCGAGGAACTGATGTTTTGGACAGTGGCATACGAATTTCCGCAAAAACTCGTCTGTCTCCTGTTATACATGATGCCAGATCTCGATTACAAGGAAGCGTTGACGCGAGCATTCGTTCTCCATTACAGCAGAATAGCGAGAATGCTCGAACGTTCCACTGATCCGGACACTCTCAGCAACAGAGTCGTTCACGTTAGCGTGCAGTTGTTCAGCAATGAACGTTTAGCGATAAAAATGGTCGATCAGCTTAAACTTCTTCACGTTATGGTCATGAGCTTGAAGTACATGATGTGCAAAATTCTCATTCAGAACACTCTGCACGGTACGTTTGCTGCCTACATCCCGTTTCAATATTATCCAAAATTATATTGATTCAGAAGTTATATCTTTCTGTTTGTCCTTTGGTAGATCCGAATCAGAATTTTCATCACGTTGTTGACTGCGGACGTCAAGTGATGAAAGAGCATTGCTATTGGCCGCTCGTTTCCGATCTCAACAACGTTCTGTCTCATCAGCCGGTCGCTATCAGATTTCTCAGCGATGACACATTGCTCGAGATGTGGTTCGAATTTCTTTCTATGTTTCAAGGTAATGTTCAAACAGCAACAGAGATTAAAAATGTACTCGTGTCGAAGGCATTTCAGAGATAATTGCATTAAAATATTCCAAACATTAGTATCCACTCTGTAATTAAGTTTTAAGATCGTGTTCCATTGTTCTATATCGTGAGGAATCTCATTATGCTATTTTCTCTGGAAATAAAAAATTTTCGAAGAAAAAAAAGAGACAAGTTGTTCTCTTTCCATCAAAGAGTAATGTGCTTCTCTCTTTTTTCAAGTATTGTAAATCTCTAAAAGAATAGTAAATATGTTTTGCACCTATTGCACTCGCACTCGTAGGAGTTAAACATCACCTTGAAGAATCATTACAAAAAAATTTGAAATATTTCACGTAAAGAATGACTAATTATTGCTGGTATTGGAAATGATTATTTCAACATGTGTAAAAAAGCAGCACAAATGTGAGTTTAGTTTGACGATAAGAAAAAATTGATTCAGCTAAAATTGATATAAATAGTATTATGTAATCGATACTCTTAATTCGTGCTCCTTACAGAATTTTCCCCTTCAACGAGAAAATTTGATATTCAACACTTTGTTTTCTACTTTATTTTTTTAAAAAGTTTGATACATACTCGAAAATATTTCACTTCTTTTTTCTCATTGTCTTTTATTCTCTTCAATAGGAATGAACGTGAATCAGAGAGAAATGGGAACTCACGTTGAATTCGAGCCAACAACTTATTACGCGGCGTTCAGCGCCGAGCTTGAAGCGAGCGCTTATCCGATGTGGGCTCTCGTCTCTCATCTTCGTGGACCCGAAAGCGCGAGTATCAGTCGCAGAGCTTTGAACTTTTGTCTCACAGCTCTTCAGGATTGGCTCGACGCTATACATTTCACCAGTCCGGATGTGGTAAGAATATTTAATTATTTTCGATAATTTTTTTTTAATATTCATCAAAAAGGAATATACATTTTTTATTACAATAAAGAATAAATTTTTACGAAATTTTTTCTTTTACAGTGCGACGTTTTTCACGTATCCTTCCACATACCGCTGCATCGATATTTCGCTGTATTCATGTGTCAAGCAGTCAGACAACAGGGAGTAACTCTCGAAGAGCTGCTACCACCTAAAGATATGCTCCATCTCTTGATGATGCATCCTCTTCGCGTACAGGTGAGTACAAAAATTATCGTAATTACAATTCTCACGCTTATCCTTTCTTCTCAAAGAAATCCGAAGGTGATGTTCAAGTGTCCTATATCGTGCAAAATCGAACTTTGCTATTTTCTCTGAAAATAAACATTTTTCGAAGAAACAAAAAGAATCACTTTGTTCTCTCTTCATCAAGGAATAATCTAATTCTCTTGTTTTTTCGAAAATATCAAAAATCTCTGAGAAAATAATAAATCCGTTTTGCATCTGTCCCTCTGGCACTCGCGTGGGTTAAACATCTCCTTAAGGAGGTTCTGTCGCTTCATGCTAGTCAAATTAGTAACTGTGTTTTCGCGTTTTCAAATAGAACTGAATTGAACATATTCGCATATTTGACAAATCTTCTCAATTTGAAAAATGATTTTTTCATTTTAAACATTTCCATATTGCACAAAATAAACAAAAAAAATTATTTTATAGTGTTAATTTGATTCACTTTCTTGTATCAATTAGTATGGAGTCACGGGAATGTCAATGAAATGGTACTTCAATGAGTGAATTGAGTGAATTCTCTCAGAACTTCGGTAACTGTAATTTTTATGTGAGAATCTCAATCCTTATAGTCCAAGGAATCCGTGAATTTTTTCAAATTGCCGAAAAGTTGATTCTAAATACATTTTTTCTTCACTTTACGAAAGTACGGTAACCATTTCTCAAAAGACTATAGCTTTTTTTAGCTTTTATGCAATTTTAGACATGTTCATTCTCACTTGTTCAGTCGGCAATGCCACATTAAATTTCGCTATCGACGAACTGACATTATATTCTTTACTGCCAGAAACATTCCATTGCTAAAGTTCATTTTGATAATTATGACGATACCTCCTTAAACGTCGCGTAAAGATATTTCCATGTTTATTATCGTTCCGAATTTCATTTACAAAATTTATACGTATCTCAAAGAAATCCTAAACGTCGCGTAAAGATATTTTCACGTTTATTATCATTTCGAACTTTCATTTACAAAGTTTATACGTTGAATCGCGTACATAGAGAGCTACGATTTATAAGTAAAAAAAAGAGTAAAGAGTACTAACTTACTGACGATTGTCTCAATCCCTTGCTTAAATCTTACAATTTATTTCGAAGGCTAATTATATCACTGTTTCATATATCTTGAAAAATCTCTTTTCCCAACGAAAAGTTGTTTACTGATGACTCTCCGGTTGTCTATTTTTCAACTAATACGATGGTGGATCTATCGCAAAGTTCACGAGTAAATGTATAATTAATTATTTTTCGTCGAGCGTAATTGGCTCGAGATTACATGTATCTTCGGAGCACACCGGAAGTTGTGGTTACTCCGTCATTTGGTTTTCTCGCGGTTTCCGCAAGATAGTGAGATTCTTAGACAAATGGTATCTCGTTGACTCTGAGAACGGATCTCTGCGGTGGTAAATTTGCCTTGAGGTGATCCTTGAAGTCGTAAGTGATGACGCGCGGGGCAATGAATCCACCGGAACCCTTTCGTCCCTTGTGATAAATTCCAGCACCCGCCAACGGAAACGGTGGTCTCGTTATGACCGGTTGTATATCTATAAACGGTACTGTGGACTGCGCAGCGTCTTTTTCGAAATCTGTCGGTACGAAATTAACGAATTGGTTTGATCGGGAATCCGGCTGCGAAGGGGCTTGAATTTTCGTTGGTACGCCCGGTTTTTCCAGTTTCAATTCAGTCCTGGAATGTGAATAATACAGGATAGCAAGGAATATACAATGAAATGTACTAATAATTTTTCTTGCTTATTTTTTCGAACGCTACCTGACTTTTTCAGGAGCATCTGAATTCGCGACGTCCGTATTGTCATTGCTCAACCACGTGCTCTTTTCCAGAGGTTTGATAAGCTTTCCAGTGGTGTAATTAAACGGAGTTACACGTATTTCGAAATTTAAATGCTTTCCCAATGGTCTGAACCTTACGCCTTAGTAAATAGAAGAATAATGATTTAAAAAATGAAGAATTATTTGTTGGATAAAAAGTATTATTACATTCAAAACAGTACCTGTAACAATATGTCCTTCCGGAGCAATCAAATCATCCAAATCGAACGCATTTTTTTGCCAACCGAGCTTATGATAATCACGACCCTCTTGCGTTTCTCTAGTTGTGAAATTGTCTATTTGTTTCCATTCTACTGTAAGATTATTGACCTGAGCTCGTTCCAACAATTCTCCCTGCTCGACAACGAGGTGGATGATATTGTTCACTTTTTCGAATTTGATTCCGGTAACGACCCTAGAAAAGAATATCGATACAGAATTCTTATCATTATAGACTAGAGAAATTTCTCATCATTTTTATTTGTTCGTCGAACCTATTTATTTCAACATCCGCGAGAACGTCTCGAAGACTGAAATAACGATGAGAGCTTGAGTTACTATCGTCGCAATAACACATGCAATAACTGCAATGCCAGAAGAGCCATCTCCACCAACTGTCAACTTTTGTAACAGCTTTGCAGGTGTTTTTGGTCCCATAAATTTTGCCATTCTCGTATTCTATATACTCATATCTTCGAGTGCTCGATTTTGCCTAAGGAAGAAATTGAACATCAATAATTATTGATACTCAGATATCGATGTCAGGTCAAACGATTATAATCGTTTGACCTGACAAATATTTTTATCTTCTCTAATTACCGATGGACATATCCACATGTCGGAATCGATGTATTGACATTTTACAACATCTCCACTGCACCGACGTTGCTGCTTGCAATCCCGATCCACGTAACAACCGTGAACTTTCGTGTTTTCGTAAAAAGCACAATTCTGCTTGCAAGTCCTTTCCTCGTTCAGATCTACCTCGTTGACTATGTAACCTTGGACAAGTTGCTTCAGCTCCGTGTACGTTGAACCTTTAACAATAATTTTTCAATTTACTTCGAGTCTAATCAAAATATTCTGCGTTTTTCGCACCTTCTTTGTGATAGCTCGGATCGCATCTCCACAATTCTCGCGGTGCGTAAGCCATCGACGTTTTTACAGCCGTCAAAGTTTCGCCTATTCTTTCGCGATACTTGGTTGTTGCCAATTGCATTTCCTCATTAAAAGTCCCTGGAACAAAATGCAAATATTTTCCACTTTTTTGTACAATTTTGAAAAAATTTAGGGAAAAAAAAGCTTTGATACTCACTGTTGTTGTATAACTGCAAGAGCGTGTAAGAGAATTGCATCATGGCGTAACCTTTCATCTCTATCATTGCTATCGTGTTGTACAAATTGTAGAGCAACTGTTGCGGTGACTGCTGCTCGTGGCAAATTTGCTTGAAAGCTTCCTGAAGAAATTAGAGGGCAAAAAACAATACAACGAAAGATCAATACAAATTTCAACCAAGCTACGAATCGTTTCAGTGAAAAATAATGAAGGAGTATCAAGAGTTTTCTGTATCATTAGCAAATTGAACTCCCGGGCTCTCATTTTGCAAGACTCATTCGTCTCTTGATTCCCGGTATGCACCGTTCCTCTAAATTTCTCTTCGATGCATTATATACCTGGTAAGCGGATATGAACAAATTTTCATGAATTATAGCATCCGTGATGCGATGCAGCGCAGCGGGAATGCCAATTTTTGAGTTCTCCAGAAGATTGGAGCTGACGTCGGCCCATTCTTGAATATTCAAGGCAACAGTCCTGTTCGCTGCGTTGTCCAGTCTTTTCCTAAAGCTTTTGTACAACGTCTCGATGCTTTCAACATCTTCTTGAAGACTGCGCCAAAGCCAGAGCGAGTCGAGAGCTCTCAAATGATTTTTGCTATCGGCCGCTGAAGATTGTTCCAAGCGATCACCAAACTCCGCGTAGGTTAACACGAGCCTGATGAAAGTTCCTTCCCCAGGAGGTGACGAACCCCTTCCGGTATTTTTGAACAAATCGCCAAGGTCGTGCAATTCGTATCTGTACACGTCTATGTTGGAGTAATCTCGCGTATTGCACGAGACACTCGAAAGTATCAGAAGAAAGCTTATCAAAATTTTCAAATGCATCTTTATCCTCCTTCAAACTTTGCTTTCTTGCATCAAAATTATTTCTGTCTCATTTATTATTCCTTTATCGTTGTTTTTCACTTTTCGAAATTCAAGACAGAGAATTTTGCTGATTAAACCGAATTTATTTCTGACATTTTCGGTCCCGAGTTAACCGACGAAATACGACGTGACGAGAAAAATCGCGACAAAGAAAGGAAACCTTGACGAAAGTTCAAATCCGAGACTTTTGCGTTCGATCGTCGCACATTAAAATTTGCAGTGATTCAGCGCAGACCGTGGAACACCGAGTACAATACGGAATAATATTCTTGATAAAAAAAAAACGAATCGAAAAATCGAGCGAACCGGAAGTTGGAAAAAAATATAAAATATTTTCGAACGCGTTGTTTGTATTTGGAATTACGTGCGAGAGAAATTTATCGAACTTGTGCAACGAGGAATGAACTGCGCGACAAATTGCAGCCAGTTCTGTCTCACTGACACTGGACACTGGAGAATTGCGCTTGCTCTCGGGTTTTTACCGTTCATCCCTCTCTCGCGCCCTCTCGCTCGTTTTCTCGCTTCTCACCCCCCTCTCTCTGGTCCTCGACCTGGTTTCGAGGAGGGGGAAATAAATGTAAGCTGGACCATTCTGACCAGCATGACGCATATCACGCGTAAATGACCATCTCTTTTCCCCTTCCTGCGAATATTTTGCTAACTTGTCACAAAATGCCAGCGCGCTGGTATGTACGAAAGACGACTCCTAAATAACAAAATGTATTCGCTGCGCGATCGGCGGTGAATGAACGACAAATGTATGCGTTCATACCGTTATATACACGCAGAGAAAATAAATTTGTTCGGAGAAATATTTGATAATGGGAAATGTACACAAAAAAATATTCGACAGGATTTTCTACAAAAAATTTCGTCGGCGATTTTCTGATCTCGTGTAATTCTGCCCTAATCGTTATTTTACGACCGCACGTGCTTCGAGAGTTCGAACTTTCTATTTGGTTTCTCGCGATATCTTGTTATTTCATCTATCGATTTTACGTGCTTGCGTAAATTTTTATATTTTATATTTATATTGTTGCATTTTTTGTTTTGTCGTGAATTATTTTAAAATGATTCACGACAAATGAATAATTGAGAAGATGGAATTTAAGTAAAAATTTAACGAATTTTATCGCTGACGAGACATGTTTAGCCTGACGGAGATTTGACACCGCGACGAGTGGTTGCCAGTTGTCAAAATGCATTTTGAATTGCAGCCACCAGGGTCGCTTCGATGCGAATATGCTCAAACGATAGTGGGGATTCCTCCGTTGACGACGTCCGCTATCATTACCGTATTACGATCTCCATTATGCACTCTCGCAATTGAGTTGTAATCGAGGACGATTATGATCTTTGATTACAAACTCAACGCCAAACGTGCTGCGATTCATTGGATCAACATTTTCGTATTGTCTGCTCCGATGTTCATTTTTATCAATCGTTACGAACCAAGGTTGCTCCGCTCGGAACACGCAACAGGAAGAATTGTTTTTTCAGTTGCAAAATATTTAATTGTTGAATAAAAATTCCACGAAAGAATTAACGAGAGCCCAGTTCGTTTTTTTGCACATGACAAAATTGAAAAAATTTCTGAGTAAAAAATTGATCTACCAAGAGCAAGTTTTGCTGTGAATTAAAAAATGTAAAAAAACTCTGAAATGGAACCCAGGATCTGTAATATTACTTCAGTATCTGGAATAATTGCTTGACCAATCACACAATTTTTCGCATGAAATATTGCATCACCAGTCGAGCATCTATATTTTCAGATACATGAAATTATTTGTCCCAAACATTAACACTTCTTTTTTAAGCATAATTTTAGGTACATGATAGTTAAAATTTTTCTCTTAGTACCGTCAGCAACATGGTGTAAAAGTTTTGCATCCTGGCAGTCAATTTTCAAACATGGCCACAGTCAAATAATTTTTTAAATAATGAACCCAGGATCTGTAATATTACTTCAGTATCTGGAATAATTGCTTGACCAATCACACAATTTTTCACATGAAATATTGCATCACCAGTCGAGCATCTATATTTTCAGATACATGAAGCAACGAATTCAGAAGACTAAAATTTGACTGGGGTAACCGGCTATAAGGCCATGCTATCCTACCCCAGTTAACACACGAGTATATTGAAAATTTCTGGCCTCACTTTTCCCTATAGAACTGAAGTTCTTTACTCTTCTGAATTCGTTGCATGAAGTTATTTGTCCCAAACATTAACACTTCTTTTTTAAGCAGAATTTTAGGTACATAATAGTTAAAATTTTTCTCTTAGTACTGTCAGTAACATGGTGTAAAAGTTTTGCATGCTGGCAGTCAATTTTCAAACGTGGCCACAGTAAAATAATTTTTTAAATAATGAAGATATAATTGTATATTGAAAAACTTTTATACATCTCACCTTGGTAGATTGGGCTAACAGTATGAGTATGCTATCATCCAAACTAGAATAATATCCAGGTACAACAAGATGATGAATAGCTTGGAGTAGATCAGGAAGGGCTCCACTGGCATGCGATACGCAAATCGTTGCAAATTCTTCCAAAGTAAAACGTTCGTACTTGTCGCTTTCATTGTAAGCATGAAAATTGGAATACAAGTCATCAACTCTCCTCATATAGTTTGTCAGCTCGTGCAAGCTCCTATCCAATTTGCTACCCAGTGGAATCTGCCTCAGAATTTTCTCCAAGTTCTCATCGCTCTTGAGCTCCATCTTCTCCTGATAGTCGTCTATTTTTTTTGTCGCTATCGATATCTCTTTCTTCAAACGTCGCTCCATTTTTTTGACAAATGGAAAATCGTATTCCTGGTCTTCGGGTGTCCCTTTCTGAACGAATTCCAAAGCTTCCAAGCCACTGGTCACGATCTCACGAGTTATGTGTAAAACTTCCTGAACGTCGCCCAAACTGATGTCGAACGTTTTGACACCTCGGTCGACGAAAAGTGTCAGAAACAGGAGCGAGGCGAGACCGAATTGAGTTTTTCCAGCCATATCTGTACTTTTCTTTGTGCTCGGGAAAAAAAAAAATTGAGTGACAAGATGCTTTGTTACGAGATCTCGCTCGATTTCCGCTGTGACGAATTTCCAACGATGATGTTATTTATTGCGCTGACCGATTGTTTTATTTTGATGTTTCGTTTTTTTACGTTGTTTGTAATTAATCCTGAGGATGGTGAAAAAAAAACGAAAATTAATCGAATGAAAAAAAAGCAAGCAGGCGGCTCAGAAGCGAGCCCTGCCGCGCGTTGGACTGGGACAGCAACAGACCGACTAAACAAGAGAGAGGGGAGAATATAAATTTATTCCAGTATCTCCTCGCGTGCAGTCTCCTGTTTCTTTCCCTCTCTTTCTCCCATGGACGCTCTCCCTCTCGAATTATTTGAATGGCGATCGCCGCGCAGATCCTTATTGTAACGACCACTGGACGAACTAAGATGGCGGTTTATTTGAAACAATGTTCTCGTAATTTGTGGTTGATGAACTTTGAATAGTAGAAATACAAAGAAATTCTTATTTTTGTATATTTTCTATTTATTTTTATTTTTTTCAGGTTGCTTTCTACGAAATCCTCAACGGACTTTGGGTTCGCAATGGACTGCAGATAAAGGGCCAAGCAATGACTTATATACAATGCAATTTTTGCAATTCGATGGTTGACGCTGATCTCTATCTTTTGCAAATTTGTGCCACTCAACTCAACCCCGATGTCTTTCTTCGTACAGTCATAGACAAGTGAGCATTTTCATTTACTCATCGTACGTACATTTTTTCAATATATTTTATTTGAATAATTTAAAAAATGTGTTTATTTAATTTTTCAGATTTCACGTTAAAGAGTGGCTTAGTTTAAGAAGCGTAAGATCTCGCCAAAATCTGTCACTGATAGGTGAACACGATACGCCAATGCTTGAGAGTTGTCTCATATTTTTAGCAACACTAGTAAATGTTCGAACAAATTTAGGTTCGTTTCCTTTCTGGACATTTATAAAATTTATAATATTTCAATTTCTTTAATTTTATCGCAATGTCAATAATTCTATGTTGATTACAGGATTGTCAGATTCAGAAATGTCCTACCTTGAGATGGTTACTTTGCTATGTGTCGGTGATAAAACTCACAGCCAGCTGATGGAATTCATGCCGGAGCGCTGTGGAACAACACCGAACAGAGATTTTGAGGCTGTTCTCGCTGAGGTGAAATTTTAATTTCTGTTCGATAACTCTGTTATTATAATTACAATTATAACACTTATAACTTTATTTTTCATTTGCAAATTCTTGTGTTTATTTCAGGTTGCTCAGTACAGAGCACCAAATCTCGAAGCGAGTGGCACAATGCAGCAGGGCATGTACGGTCCTCAGCCACACGTCTGGGCAGATCTGTATGATCCACTTCACGTTTTGTTACGTGCTGTACATCGTCGGGAGTATCAGGTCTCGATGGACCGTTTTACCGAGTAGTAAGTTTTTTTGCTTTGAAAATACAATGAAACCTGGATAAGTGGGAAACCTCTATGACTGAAGCTCATACCGAGGTACCGTCACCTTCGTACCTAAATACCTCTATTAGAAGGACTGCAAAACCTCTATAAGTGGAATTTCATTTTTTGATTTTTTCCATATTGACCTCTATTACTGAAACAGCTAAGATTGGTTATTACCTCTATAACTGGAAACACCAGATGAAAATATTGTATATCTATAAAACTTATACCGAAAAAAACGGATTCTTATGGTTCAATTACTCAGTAAATATTCTTAGAAAACTTAAAAATTTACTCAGAAAATTTCGAAAAAAACATTCTCTATTTCTCATATTACCGAAACCACTAAAAGCGATATTGAGCAATACAATTTCAATCGATGGAGAATTTTTGTATTTCGTTGAAAAAATGCGAACAGTGCTTCACGCTAATTGCACTTTCTAAATAATGCCATTTATTCCTATTCAGAGGAACCCCTTGGAATTCCCTACTATTTTGTATACCTTCTTTTATATCTTTTTTACCACATCTAAAAAAAAATTTTTGTTGAACAGATTTTTTAAAAATAATCATGAATTTTTTTTATATTGACACCTCTAT